>VZRR01013229.1:201605-227706 GCA_013398015.1 Oreocharis arfaki | reverse complement strand
TTTTTAAAAAAAGGGCCAATGAAAAAATAAAAAAAAAAAAAAAAAAAAAAAAAAAAGGAAAAAAAAAAAAAAAAAAAGAAGTTAATGCTGCTGCATTGTCATCACCTCCCTTTTGTCTCAGGCATCCAGAATTTCAGTAGTCTCCAACAGTTTCCTATTAAGATATTGGGCAAACAGAAATTTTGTTATTCCACTTTCCCTGCAAAATATATATATATATAAATATATGTATTCAGACATTTACTGGATTGTCTGAAACTAACACATCAAATTTTATGAAGGAATATTCTAAGGGCACTAAGTTGTGTTATGAGTCTCAGGAATTTTTAATTCACTTTTAAGTAGATATCAGAAGAGAACATATGACCATCGGAGGGGTAATGTTCAAGAAAGCAAGCTTAGTACAAGCAGACACTAAAAAACATATGGAATTAAGAAATTACATGAGAAAATTGAAGCATTCATATGATGTTCCAGGACAAACTTGTTTATCAATAACCATCACCTTCAGAAGCCTGCGAGCCATTAATTACTGAAGCTCATCTTCCAGAAGGAAGTTCTGCAGAAAACTGTGTTAATAATACAGAAATCCACTGGATGTAAAAATACTGAACAAACACAATTCACAAATGCATACACAGCACGGATCCAAGGATCAAATTAAGTCTCTGGTGTGTCTATACTAAGCACCTACTTTATTTCTCAAAGAAATAAATTAAAACCACCAGAAGTTTTAAGACTGGCATAAAGCTACCAAAAAATGATATTTAGTTATTCTCAGCAATTGCTTTGTTTAAACCCCAATTTTTCAGTAACCAGAACATCCCTACTTTTTTTTCAATCCCATAGACAAAAGCACTGAAAAAACCAATTTGATGAAAATATGTATCTGATGGTAGTTCTATGAAGAATATCAAATTGCAAATTTTATTCCTACACAGAAAGTACTTGGCAAATGCCACTGCATGAAAGGCATCCCACCTAGGCAGCACTGACAATGAGAAAGTAGGTGTTCCTATGTGTTTGGAAGTACTGCTGCTTTCAATTCAACATCCCAAGTTTGAGAACTACCCCAGTTACCTCACACATAATGCCTCTGTAATTTGCTGAACTTCATTATAACTGAGAGGTAAACAGTAAGCAATTATTAGGACAGGGTATGGAAAAATAATTACAGAAAATAAGAAGAAGGAGATACAAAACCATCTTCTACCAACCTATGCAAACGTACAGCAGGCTTCAGTACAAGAGTAGCACTTCACGAACATAAGCACAGACACAGGCAATGCCTGGCATTTCGTCTGAATGCTTTCCTGAAGAGACAACATATCGAAGTGCATTAAGAATGATACTTCATTTGAAATATCTGAAAAAAATTGAATATTCTTCGAAAAAGATAAGTTCTATGTCATGAAATTACAGTTCTGATGGTGGAATGTATGTCAAAATCTTATTCTCTATGCTAGTCAGGTTAAATTTACTAACAGCAATTACTTCTGTCATTAAAATTTATGAATGCATTAATATAATTCCCAAACTGCAAATATAATCCAGAAATGTTACATAGCAATATAATGATTATTGCATTCCTCAAAAAAATGACAAAGCATTTTAAATTTTACAGAACAAGATTTTACTAACTCAAACCCTATGAAAGTTGACAGAACAACTCTGTTGTTGGAACAGAATTGAAATATTTCTTTTTCTGTAATATCCACTATTTCATCATGCCCAAATCAATTCAACTGAACATCAGCAGCCAATGGTACTATCCATACAATGATACTATCCATACTATCCAGAAGACACTGAATGATTAATAAATATTTTTCATTTCTGTATAGAAAGAAAGTACTTATGTTCAAATTAAAGTTAGGCTTATATTCAGAAAGTAGAAAGTTCACACAGAGCTGGTTTTCTCCTGCCTTCCATGTTTTCTGAGGAAGAATGAACTTAGTGGTTTTGGGTAACTGAGAGGGATTGAGATGAAGATTTCATCTCTCCTAGAAAGAAAAAAATATTCTTTATTCACTTGCCTGCTCACTATTTCCAGTTATAGCATATAATTTTATGGGGTTTTTTTTTCTGATAAGATCCAGTGAATATATGGAAAAATATGCAATAAATATGAACTAGAAAGAGTAACTAGAGAGTGAAGTGGTTTAATTCATAATAACAAAATTAAAAATAAAAAAATCTCTGGTCATTTATATGTAAAGAGGTCCAATAAGTAATAACTGATGGAATAAAAATGCACAATCTAAAAGGCGTTGGATCACAAAATTACTAATATCCACAGTATGCAGCACTGTCACAAGTACAGTAAATATTTTCCTAATTTATCAAAGGGGTTTTTTGTTCATCCCCTCCTTCTTTTGTATTTAGATACATCAGCATGTCTCAGACATCACACCTTCATTTGCCTCAGAGAAATTGTATTCTACATAAGAAAAGTTTGTTCTGGCATATTTGTACTTTGCTGATATGAATCTCCCCTGCAGCCCAACCAAAAGATTTAAAATGCTTTGTGCAGTAAATATTTCTCCCTGAACCTACATAATAGACAAATCCAATCGATATGGGGCAAGAATATCCTGAGGTGATACAAACAGGAAGGTGGCACAGAGAAATATAGAATATAAGGTCTTTTGGGAAATAAAAAGGGAGACAAAACTTGAAGATCATCTTACAAGCATGGCAGAATTGCAGACGCAAATTATAAATGTTTACATATATATCTATTACAAACCCTTTCATTCCAGCCTTAGAAATATTAACCCACCAGAATAGGAAATAAGGCCTACAAGGCAGGAGACATACATAAACAATATTACTTCTAGGCAGGGGGTGGTTTATGGATATTTCTGGTCTATTACAGATTCTCATAAACCATTTGTATTCTCTAAGCTTTGGGTCGTATTCTGAGCTGTAACCCATAAGCACTTGTTTCAGCTCAAAACCAAAAGTAAATATTTCATCAGCCATAGTTTTCCCAAGCATTTTGGAGTAATCAGTAAAGAGTAGAATGTATTTGGATTATGAGTGTTTTACAGAAAGTCACTTTCACCAAGGCAATTCCTAATGGTGACTAAGCAGGCAGAATTGTAAACTCCATCAATATAGCAAGAATTCCAATAGAACAACTGCCAAATTCCTACAATATCAGTAATTCATGTTAGCACTTTAATATTATTGTGGAGATATAAACTAATATTAGAACTACAAGGTGACTAGCAGTTATTTCACCTCCTACCTTAGAGATTTCTTGCAGATGTTTCATATTTTGCTGCATGGCTGATAGCTATTATTACCAGAACCATTAAGATAGGACAAAGAATACCTACTTTTTGTTTAAGCTCTGCTGTTGAATTTTTATATAATCTTAGACAAGTAATTTCACTGCTTCATATTTCACATTCTCCCAATAATAAAATCCAGATTGTAGAAATAGAAACGCTATAAAAATACTGAAGTGTTATTTTTTTCATTGGTAAGGGTACTACTTTAACATGTGCTTAATTAATAAGTATTGTTATTCTGTCAGTATAGCATCATGTTAACAGATTTATAAAGTAAGAGATCTAGCTCTATAAATAGAAATTCAGTAACTACTCAAAAATTGCCTCAATATCTAACACAAGGACAAATTTGAACAGTCAGTTCCCTGATTTAATTTCAATCGTTAAAATGTTTGAAAAATAAAAGTGTAAAATGAGTTTGACAGAGTGCAGACAAAGCACATGGATGCCCAATTTCTGTGTGCTTTCCATGCAGCACTGTGGAGAAGACATACAAACCACGGGTTGACTGGTGAACCACCAAGTTTTAGTGTTTTTCAGGTCCCCGACCTCAGAAGGACCCACAAAGCAGAGGATAAACTTTGATGTCAACTCTGAATGTTGTTTTTTAAAACAGAATCATAGAATCACAGAAAGGCTGCGGTTGAGACACTTGGAGATCATCTGGTCTAACTACCCTAGTTAGGGCCACCCTAACTACCCAAGCAGGGCCACCTAGAACCAATTGCTTTGACACTGTGCCAGACGACTTTTGGATACCTCCACAGGTGGAGACTTTACAACTTCTCTGGGCAATCTATTCTAATGATCAGTTATCCTTACAGTAAAAAAGTTTTACCTGATGTTCAAAGAAAACTTTCTTCATTTCAGTTTGTGCCCATTGTTTCTGGTCCCACTGCTTGGTATCACTGAAAAGAGCCTGGATCCCTATGCTCTATATCCTCCCTGCAGGTATTTTTTTATGTAAGTTGGTGAAGTATGACTTCCCCTGGGTGAAACGATGCTGACTGCTTCTGACGATTTTCTTGTCCTGAATGTAGCTGAAAATGGTTTCCAGGACTGGCTTCTCCATCAAAATTAAGAGAAGATTTCTTTGCGCTACCTGAAGTGTCATTACTTCTCATCACAGAGTCTGAATTCTTTTCTGTTAGTAAAAACGGTGGATAAAATTAGTGCTACTAAGGTACAGATACCACATCCTTTAATTAAAATTTATAATTTCTTAAGAGATTGAAACATGCTGAGAAATTTACTCTTGCTCTTTCAGACTTAGGGAACCCTGCCTTGATGGAAAACACTGGACATTAAGTTTTCTACATGATTTACTTCCAAAAATGTGAGTTGCCTCTTATCTGTGATATTAATGGCACCCCTCTCCTTTTTGTTCATTATTTTTCATTTTCTCTTTGATACAGTTGTATTTTATTTGCATTTTAGGAGGCTGATTGCTGCCCCTGCGTGTCTCTTTCATGGTTACAAAAAAGAGTACTAGAACTAAGGAAGATGGGCCAAGTGGGGAATTGCTAGAATTAGTCATTGTCACCTAGGAAGCTCTTCACAAAGAAAGTTAACAAATTCCTTTGGGGAATTTGTGCTCCTTCAAGGAGCACAAATGAACAGTAGCTATTTCAAGTGTTAGTAATAGCAATAGCAGATTACAACTCCTACTCTTCTGTTGCTCCTCAGTATTTGTCAGCCAAAATCCTGGACCTTGCCTCCAATGATTCTGCAGCTATAAGGAACAGTTATTTTAATACATTTAATAATTGTAATACATTCTTTGAAAAATCAGTATCTGCTGGTTGGTATTTTTTTTTCTTCTCCTTCCTCTCCTCCTGCCTGGAGGAGAAAATTCAAAATAGAAATGTTAAAAATATTTTTTTTTAATGGTTCATTTTTTTAAAATGGTCTATTGCACCTGGCCTTCCTATAATTGTCTTTACATTCACTACACTAGCATCAGGTCCCAAAAAGTTCATATCCTATTCAGTAACAGCAAGAAGGGAAAAAGAGCAAGCTCAGAGGCTGATAATTTTGTATGAAAATTAGAAGAGATGAGCAGGAAAATTTTATATGCCTAGACGTAAAAAAAAAGGTGAAAAAAATCCTTCTGTCAACCTCGTTTTAAGCTGCCAATAACTATCTGTCAAGTTTATCTAAAATAAACATGAAGAGAAAAAAGAATCAGACTGTATTGCCAAAGCACAGTCTCAGGCTAACACTAGATATTACAACTCCAGTCACTTTTTGTTATTGAGAAGACCCCGGATGAAGAAGAATGAATGTACTTTTAAAACTAGTCTGGTTCTTACTCTGGAAGTAAAATCATCTCCGACACTGCCCCTTCTGTACACTTGAACTCTGGGTGAGTGTCAGGTTTTCAGAATAGCATCTGTTATTTTTTCAGTATTCTGCAGAGCCAATGCATTTCCTTGCAACCATATATGTTAAAATCATTGGTGCATGAGAAACCTGTATTAAACATTTCAGAAAACCCCGTATTTTTAACCTCAACTAATCAATAATGCTGTAGGCAGAAGGAAAAACCAATACAAAATTTCAGATCTGCATGGCTATTACGGCATCAAACTATTTAAACTGCAGAAATTTACCATATTTTTCCCTTAGAAGGAAGAGGAAGAGGTATAATGACTCTGCTATGCCAAAAAGAAAAGAAAAAAAAAAACAAACTAAAAAAGAAGCTGAAAGGATCTCTCAGTAAACAACATTAAGTGCAAGAGGAAAACATCCTCAAGGATCTTCGAGGAATTTCCAAGTTTTCTGATAATCAAGCTGCTGAAAACAGAACTTCTCTTAAATGTCTTGACCTGAGGAGTACTGAGCCAGGAAGGATTCAGTGAAGAGCAAGGGAGTGAGTGAGCTGTTTAACAGACTAACATCTCATAAGCTTTTCATTTCATTATGCTACATTTGGACCCTGAACCAGATCTGAAAGAAACCTGAAATTGATTCAAAAATGTTTTCTTCTCCCTGGTTCATGGTTGTGGAATGAATGGCAGAATGTGAGACAGCACTTCGCTTATAGATACTAAAGGGAAGCATCCTAACTTAGAAGAAGGCTAAGGAAAACTGTCTTGTTATCATGATCCCGGAGAAAGTAGATCTGCCTATTGTTCCCCAGATAAACATTAAGCAGACATGGAACCCAGATGAGAAAAAACTTCTATTATCATTATTTTCTCTTCACGCACAAAGCAAGGATTATTGTGCCTTCTTAGTTTCCTGTAAAATGAAGACAACAATGTTTAGGAATTTCTCTTCACTTAACTTGACAGCCTAGAATTATAAGAGGGTCAGCAGGATCACCATAAAATCATGTTCTAATACAGAAAAAGGCCAGTCAGAAAAATTTCTTCCAGCATACCAGCTGAGCAATGAACTCTTGTCTATTATTTTCCCCAGAGATTTTCACTTTAGTCACTATAATTCATAACTCATTTTTATTTATTATTACTGTTTAAAAAAAAAACCAAAAAACAGAACTACAAGAGAGTCAGTCCTATCCTGCTTTACTCTGATCCTTCCTGATTCATCTGCAAGATGAATATCTCTAAATGTGTGTCTTTTTCCTTTCACAAGCCAAAGGCATTTTACTGTTGGTTTGGGTTTTTTTTTTGCAATGAGGTCCATTGAGAACAATAAATCATGGAAAGAGATAAGCATACAAGCTTATCAGTGTTACTGCGTTAATTCAATTCCAGCATGAGATTTTGAAAATAATCTCCCTCTTGTTACCGTGTCATCTTCTTTAGTTCTAGCACAGAGCAATTTTTTTCAAAAACAAAAACTGCCTTACTCATGGTTAAATATAAGCATAAGGTGCGGTCCATCTGGTGACCTGTGTTCATACTTCCAAAGTACTGCAAATTTCTGGGTAAGCGCACCAAATCTCAGAAGAATATTGCTATTGGTTTGGAAATCATCTCAGAATTATGAATACTTTTCTCCTGAAATAAAAAAGTGTAGTCATCCCACTGGGAAGTAACCATCACTACTTCACAGACCACTGAAATTCTGTGAATTGGAAAGAATGAAGAAATCATGAACACAAGATGAGCAATGTCAAGGACTAGGTTAACCTACATAATAAATCTTTGATGGGCATTTTTTAAAAGAAGGCACATATTTAGAATACCTTCTATTTTCCAAGAACAAAATGCTGTTTTCTCATTTTGACATACCATAGCTATACAGCATAAACATAAGTAGGATTTTTGAATAGTTGTTAAGAGAAGAGACTCATCCCCTAAAAGGACAAATATTTTAAATTAAGATTAACATACATTTTGCCAAATCCCTATGATATTTACAGCATAAGACTGTGGCATATTAGACAAACACCTACTAGTACCTCAGAGCAGTTTAGGACAGTTACACCAGTAATGACAGCAACTACTGCCATATCACACACAGTTGGAAAGAAAACAGTGAAGATCAGGAGCGAAGGATGTCTGAGAAGAAAATTCTTCAAATCTCTTGAAATATTCTGGGTTTGATTCAAAACATTTGCATTTTCATCCTTCTTTCAATAAGTCATCAATTTTCTCATTCTAACTTTATTCCTGTGTCGTTACAGTAAACAGTGACTGGCCCACAGTCCCACGGTAGCAGCACCCACTAACGGGCAGAACTGACCTGCTCTGGAGTTTGATGAACCTTTCTTAATCAAAAGAGGATTCACACAGGATTGATCTCCAGGTTTATTGAGACCTGTGGATCTAACAGACCTAGATTGAGCATGAGTTAAACTCAGTTCAGAAAAGAGAGGGTAAAATTATTAATATCTTTTCAATTGGTGTGATAATATCCTTTTTGAAGTGCCTTTACTGTATTTAATTAAAAGAAATTCATATTTTACATTACTAATTCTGAAAACAAAAAAAGTTATAATTATTCAATATGATTCTAACATTAGATTCTACACAGAGTCAACAAATACTGGATTTTGGCATGGAATACATTACTTGGTTGAAATTTCTGCAGCAAATTACAAAATGCCTTAGAATTATTAATGTCAAGTAATTAATGTTCTAACATTCAGTGAAAAAGCTGACCACTATTATAACCTTTATGCAAACAGCGTAGTTTTTGGGTTCCCTGTATGAAACAACTGATGGAAGCACTGGCCTGAGCTAAGCAGGGGAACACACTACATGATTCTATAGTTCTGTTTGGCTCTGAGATGTATGAATGCTAAAACAGAGAAACTGAAGCACAGACTAGCATGAAATAAAACCTTTAAAACTTTTTATCCATTCAGACATCCACAGAAAAGAAAAGCTTCCTTAGTGTAGCAAAAGTGTGACTGCTTTTGTTTTAACGCAAAGACAAAATGCTAATGCAGCTTTTTAAGGTTGATAGTTTAACACTAGATAGAACAACTGATACTCTTTCACAGCAGATGTGGACCAGAGAAAACCAAAAATGGGCACATTCCCCCAGAGGGTAAAAGCTGAGAGTGTTAAAAGGATATATACTGTTTCACTTAACTCAGTGACTTCATGTATCACGTCCAGGCAGTCTAAGGGTAAAAGACTCTTGAGACAGTTCAAAGTTTTGATCTTATTTTACGGAGCCTAATTGATTTAAAATGCTGGCCATAGCTGCAGAATGTGTCAGATTCTATTCCATCATTATTCCGAAGGACAAATCAGACTTCTCGTTATAATATTCTCTACCAACAGAACTAACATTTTCATCTCATTACTGTTAAGTTAATTTTAAAATCCAGTATATCTGGACAGTAGAAAGAGGGAGAGGCATTTGTGACAATTGGAGGGGTGGAAAGAATGAAATTTTCAAAATATTTGGCAAAGCATTCCTGGCTTTGTAGCCTTAACTCCCGAAGAGCAGCAAATCAGACACTTCAGTTCACATGATTTAGAGTATGTAGAGAAGACAACAAAAACAACAAATGGATTATAGTTAGAGGTAAAGGTGCTTACTACACTATTTATTATTATAGAACAGGTAACCCACAGCAATTTCTCTCTGCTCAATACATTTAAAAACTCCTGTATTACCAAATGAAACATTTCCTTGGCAGCATTTCTTGATTTAAAGTTTTGTTGGGGCTTTTTTGTGAACTTATCCTAAGCAGATCACTGTTTCCATAGCTTTCTACTTTAACACTAGCAACCTAAACTGGAGGGTTACCTAATTCTACGTGCCTCTTCTAAGTTATATTTCTTTAATAACAAGAGGAATTTCTTCATTTACAAAAGGCAGGAGTGGAGCTATGGATTTGGAGGGCAAAATGGTCCGAGAAGAATGCCTCTTCCCTGGAAGTGTTCAAGGTTAGGTTTGATGTGGGCCCTGAGCAACCTCAGCTAGTGCGATATGTCCCTGCCCATGGCAGGGGAGTTGGAACCAGATGATCTTTAAGGCCTCTTCCAAACAAAATCATTCTATGATCGTATGAAATTCATGTTATTTTTAATGTAAAAGTGATTAAGTTCAAGTATATCCTTGTAATCTGTGAATGAGTAAAAGACTCAAATCTCATTAGCAATTTTGCAACTGAACTGTAAAGGGTTCATTGAAAGTACAGCAAATAGCAGACAAGCTATTAAGTATTTCATAAATATTGCAATAAAAATTATTTTAACTTTTGTGCCTCTTACGTCTGCAATCCCATTAAAAAAAAATAAGCATCTATCTCTATTTTCTAAGCTCTATTTATATAAGTACCATGAGAGTGACCTTGCCTTGCCTTCCTTTCCCATCAGAGAACGATACATGTGTGCATGAACACACATGTACTTGCCCACTTACTATCTCAAGAAAAGCAGACTTTATTTTAGCAGCTGCACGGCTCTAATACTCTATTTCTTTAATGCAGCCACAATTTAGCAAGAAGGAAACGAATACTGAGTAGTTTAAAAAAATACCACCACAACCACCAAACCCCCTAATATTCAGGCAGCAGCTACAGAAGATGATGGATGGACTTACTTTTTATATTTTTAGCCACACAGACTGGATTAATTATTTAGAAACCTTAAATATATAATGCTTTCAAAGCAGGGAAATGGACCAGGTTTCTAATGATATTGACTTCCAAAGTGCTATATGGAGAGAAAAAGTATTAGATTATTAAGTATTCTGATCTTAATCTTTACATTACAGACTATCTGTGTATTGATTAGAGCAGTATGCTTTTTCCTTCTAGTGAAGGCCATTTGAAGAGATCACCAGCTGCCATTCTAGGAAATGCATTATTGTGTCTTCTTTATCTTCTCACATAATCAGAAACTCCTAGGGTTTGTTGTGTCAAGGCTGGCATTTAGTCGGCTTTTTTTAAAGCGTGATATGTGGTTCTAATTTTCCTGAAAAATAGCCTCTTTGTTCGATTGTTAAAAGAACACAGAGTTGTCTGCTTAAGTGTGGTTTTGGATTTCACCAAGTCAGAGCTGCTGTTCCATCATTCTTCTGCACAACCTAAAAATTGCAAAGAAACTGAATTCAAATAGTAAGATATCCTAGAATAATAGCATCATAGAATACTTTGAGTTGGAAGCGATCAAAGTCCAAACACGGGCCCTGCGAAGGACAGCCCAAGAGTCATATCATGTGCCTGAGCATTGTCCAGTGCTTCTCTTGAGCTCTGTCAGGCTTGGCGCTGTGACCGCTTCCCTGGGGAGCCTGCTCCAGTGCCCAACCACCCTCTGGGTAAAGAACCTTTTCCTAATATCCAATCTGTTTCCAGTACGTGATAAATTTTCAAGTGATTGTCAACAGCATGATGACATTTGTCAAAAAGATTTGAGATGTCAAGATGTTCACTCGCACTCTACATCCTAATGCCAAAGAAAATAAAATCAAGAGTTCTAAAGTTTAATTTCTTTTATTATATAGTGGTAATGTATTATCTATAAAAAAGGTATTTAATATTCTTTTTTGTGATATAAAAACATTGATATTCATTTATAACCATGCTGTAACTTCTATAATTCTTCTGTTTTCTCCAGCACTTTTAAAAAAGTAGTTCATTCACTGGAAGCTGTAGATTCAGCTTAAAATTTAGAAAACATTTCTCAGACTGCGTGAATCACTGGAATAGACTTACCAGGGCCTCCAGAACTTGAGATCTTTGAGAACAGCCTAAACCTCCCCTGTCAGTAGTAAAAAAAATGTAGTTGTTTCTGCTCTGGGCTTTGAGAACAGCAAAGATGATCTCCTTTTTTCTAGCCCCATCAAGCTATTCTGGGACAGCGTCTCAACAAGACATATTCTTCATTGCCTTCTTAAATGCTTAATGTACCACAGAATCAATCATACAGCTTTCAAGAACAAAAAAATCTGAAATATTAAAAAAATACTCCACATGTAGAATTTTAATAGTCTTCCTTCTCTAATGATATGTTTCTTCCCAGTTTAGAAAACAGATTGTAGGATTTTGCATGTTTCAATTTTCCTCACGGAAGTTTGAGCTGAAAAACTGTAGAAATCTTTTCCAGTGTGGCTGAGAAGTGAAAAAGTGGCATGAGCAGGATTTAGATCCATCTCAGAACTTATCTGCAATATCTGTTGCTATAGTTTAGCTATACACTGTAAGAAAAGATTTAGAAACCAGAAGATGAAAGACATAGTGAAAAAACTGCCAGTAGCAGTATAGTAACATACAAGCGCAGGGAGCACCACTGTTGTGAATTCCTTGCCTGCGTGCCTTGAACTTCTTGAATTCCATTTCAGTTCTAAAATATTTGACAGCTGATTGCCCTCAGTATTGCAGGCTTATATTTTTGCATGCAAAAATGATTAAAAGAAGTCTTGGAACTGAAAGAGTAAACAATACAAGAATTCCTTCTATCTGAAGTTTCATTGTACACCCAAGATAAGAATTACAAAGGACATTCCATTCCACTTAATTAAAAACAGATAAAATACTATGATTAGCTGGGTACTGACTTGAGTATGTTAATGCAGTCTTGATCTTACTGAAATCAATAACAAAATTCTCACTTCCTGCAATAGAGATAGGATATAATTTTTCTTAATAGAGCTGTATTACAGAAATAATCGAATGAAAGAGGTAAACTTTCCTCTGGGTAAAGCTAAACAAAAACTATAAACCAAAAAAGAGAAAGAAAAAAGAGAGAATTATTTGAAAATTAGGCAAAACTGAAGAAATTAATCCAAATATTGCAAGCCAGAATTTTTAGGTGTTTCAATATATGTCAGATCCCAAATGTTGTAAAAAATGTGGAAGCGAAATGAAACAAAATAGGGAAAATCCACAAAATAAATTAAACATATATGCTAAAAACTTCTTCAATCAAATATTATGTATAGTAACACTCTACGGACCTCATGCAGGAATCTCAGCAGGTGTTCAGTTTGGACATCTGCTTGTGAGCTGCATGGAATAAATCTCTGCATGCAATGGACCTTCAGAGAGGTATTTAACAATGACCCAGTGCCTTGTTTCCTTAGATGAAACAGTGCTTCTCAGCTATCTCAGGGCATTGGTGGAGTCTCTCTCCCCATTCATTCTCTACCAATTACTGTAAAACTTGGAGTGAAATACAGAATATGCTGTCCCTACTTTTACATCAGCGTGCAGGCTATGCCTAAAAAATTCTTGTATTCCAAAATTTCTTTGTCATGCAGTACTAGAACACGACCACACAAGTATGTAGGATTGAACAATACGCATCCCAGGGCCCTGGAGAAGGGTCAAGGGAAACTTTGTCAAAGCCTTCCAAGACTTAAAGCAGTAAAATAGAGGGAAGGCTTTCCATCAGGGCCAAGGGTGATAGAAAGAGTAGTAACGGTTTTAAACTAGATATTCCAGTATTGCAAATAGAAACATAAATATTTTAATATTCAATATGTCACTTATTACCAAATACATAAAACGAAAATGGCTTGAGAACAATTTGCTGTGTATTTTCTCTTTTCAAGTACACAGTGTTTTTTGTGATTCTGGAATTATCCGTTACAGCAACTTGTATGCTATTTTCAACATTATTGTGAAAATAGAACATTATAATGACATAAAAAAATCTAAATGTTTAATGTATATAAAATTAAAAGTTCCATGTAGGGAATGGTTTTTCAATATCTAAGGACCAATATTAGTAATAGAGAGAATAAAAATATACAAAAATAGCAAATTATTCTAGCAATATAAAAAGTAAAGGCTGACAATTGTATGTCTGTCTGTGTGTTAAATTTTGGGTTTAGAAAACACTGTTCTTGCTCCATAAATATCCAGAAAGGAGAAGAAACCAAAGAGTCTTTTAAAAAAAGGCAAATATCTAAATTAGTGATGGAACCACTGACTTTACAGATCAGCAGTATTGTCTGTATTGTGTCCTGTTTTCTTGGCTTCAGCTCTTTTATCATCCATAACTCAGGTATAAATGAAATTATCAATGCTATATATGCACTAAACAATTGATTCTAACCTTATTCCATAAACTTAAGCCAGAAGGAATCAATATGCTGATTTCATTTCTGGGAAGATTGTGTGCACAGCCATGGCAGGAAAGAAGAGTAATGAATCCTAACTGGTAATTTACAAATCACTAAAAGTTGACAGCAACAATTATGTCTAAAGATGTAAACGAAACATCAAGGCACAATTTCATATCTAAATTCTTCTATTAATAATGTATAAGACACATATTTCCTAATTATTTTTCTCCTCAGCTAACTTATTCAACCTCAATTGCTGTTTGGAGACTTATCAATGGATGTCACTTTTGTAATAGTACCAAAAGATTCAAACATAAACAAGACCTTTCCAAAGAAATATTTGAGCCAACCATTACGTGTGGTCTATCCGAACTCACAGCATAATTATGTTTTAATGAACTATCAGAGGTAAAAAAGAGTGATTGGTCTGCTGTGTTCTATCATCATAATCTTCAGCAACATTTATGTTCAATTTCACACAGGAGTGGTGAAAATACAGATCGAACTTTTAAGGCTAACTTCAAGTTTTAAACTTCATGTTTTAAACTCTCCTAAAACTGTTACTGAAGATACCTACATCAATTACTATTAGCAACAGGAAGCTCAAAGTGCCATTAAAATAATTCGAAGTCTGAATATGTTGGTGTCAGGCAAAAGACATTCTTTACATATTCTACCTGAGCAATGAAAACATCGATCATTCTGAGACTTTGAGCACGCTTAAGTCCTTAAACAAACAATATGGTATTATATCATTCAGAGTATCAACTTGCAGTCTAATTAAGAGCTAGTAAAGCCCGAAAGCCAGCACAGGTATACCCATTTCTGCCCTAAAATTCATAATAACTTAATTCACACAACAAGGACCACTAAAAATGTTGTTGCTAATATGGTAAGAATCACTATGACAAGATGCCAAACCTCCCCACACATCACTGCGATATCCCTAATCATGTCTCTTTCCATGATCTTCCCATCAGTGAAATGACAATAATAAAGTGCTCTCAATATCTTAAGAAGCTAAAAATAGCAACAAACGTTAAGAATTAGGCAAACAAGACCAAAACAACAAAAAAAAAAATCTGATCTGTACATCTTTTTCTTTGTTTCATTTTTATTTCATTCTTATATGTGTCATTGCATTTCAGTGATTAGGATACTTTTTTTTCATAACTTCAGAATAATTTCCACTAAAAAATACACATTGTGCAAATTTTTAGAATGGGGTCCACATGCTAATTTTTTAAGATAGGTTCTCAATTTTCATGAGAACATAAATTCTAATTTATTCAGCAACTTGTGCACAAAGTAATTTGACCATAGGCAATTCTTGTCTCAAGAAATTAGGCTTATTCTGTGGTCAGTAGGGATGACTTTTGCAGGAATATAATAATAATAATAATAATAATAATAATAATAATAATAATAACAACAATAGTCTTAGGTGTTCTGAATAATCCTCTGGAAGAGTCTCCTAGACATTCCACTGCTTATGGGAGAGCTCGACTTTCCAAGGAATTATATGTTTGCATGGGGAAATCACTGAGACCAAACACCACTACTACCAGTGTAAAGAAATTTTAAAAGCCACTCGAGTTTGAATTGCTCTTCATTGTGCCTAGATATATTTTATATATGGTTTTGAGTCCTTAAATACCATTTAGCATTTGAGTCACCAAGTAAATTAAAACAACCAAGCAAATACAATGAAATAAATAAAACAAGTAAAAGGCCACACTGCCCAGATATTTTCAATTTCAGAAAATAATTCAAGGTGCCTATGTAGGAGCAAACTGTCTATACTTGATAGCAATAGATTACCATGTGGCTACATAAATTTTTAGAGAAATCACAGTTATCTGTCCTTAAAACACTGGTTGTACAAAATTAAAGCTTAGGTGCCTATGTGGCAGCTTCACCTGCTGTGCAGAAGAAGAGTTTCAGCACAGATACTCATATTCCTGCACACGTAGTCAGTTCTATGCTTTGAACCTTACTCTGCATCACCAGAGTGAAGGACACCATGTTTAGTGAGGTGTTGCTCATGACTGATAAAATAAATCAGGCAGTAAATAAAGCTGTTGAAGTACTGAGAAATAACGGACCTTGCATTCTGCAAGTACTTTTCTCAGAATTTACATTTTATTGTGTAGCTTTCAGTTGTCATTTGTGCCAACTGAAGTACTTTGTTCTGAAGTAGTTTGGGGTATTTTTCTCTGGGTATGAAAAAGATAATTTTTACACATACTTGCATATTATTTTGTGATTTTGAAAAGTAATCAAAATCAGCATTTTCATTGCTTCTGATGTATATCAGAGGTAGCTTAGAAAATAGTTTGTATAATAGAACGTGATAAGTTATAAAATGTGGTGAGTGGCTTAAAAAGAGACTTGGAAATTAACCATTCAAACAACAGATGTGAGGTCATGGTGGATGAAGTTTTAACTCACTGAAGGGTCTCAAACTGTAATACCTTTCAAAAATTTTTCTTCTGCCCTATTCTAAAAGATTGCCATGATACACAAAGTGTGAGGCAGGTGTATGACCTATGTTAGATATGACTTCAAACAAAACACTTAGAATAGTACATTCTGATGTTAAAACATTTGAATTATATAAAATTATGTACCATACACTTTTGTCCATAAACGAGATACAGATGCAGCTCATTCTGCAGGACTGAATGAATGCAGCTGTTCACTCAGTTTTAATGTTTCAAAAATTTATTCTCAAATTATTTCCACTATATTGAAACTGCTTTATTAGTACTGCAAGAAGTCATACTTCTACTCTGATCTGTATTGTTCAGCAAAGGCGGGAAGGGAGCGGTGTTATTAAAAAACTTAAATAAAGTTGAATAATTATTGCATATTGCTCCAACATAGTATGAGATTTTATGGCAGTAATATTCATCAGTGTAAACCATATCCACATCAAGCCAAATATTCTAAAACACATGCAAGCATAATCTGAAGTATCTTTTTATTCTAAACGTGTTGCACATAGCAAAAAAAAAAAAAAAAAGAAGAAAGACCAGGCTTTACTAATAAATGAAATAGTGTCTGAATGGTCAAGACATGTAGACCTGAGGTATTTATCTTCTCTCCAGCTGTGTACTTTGAATTGAAAAATTGCTGCTTTTCTCACAAGAGAGATGAAACAGTACAGATGAGACTGAGCCAACCACAATCATTTACAGGTATTATTTATAAATAGTTTTTAAGTACATTACCATATGTGAGATTTAAACCAGAGAGAAAATCTATAGCTAACTTAATTATAAATAAAATTGTGCTGGTATTAACTAAATACCATGGAAGTGCAGAGACTGGCAGTGACATAGTTAATGAAAAAACGTGTTTATTTCGCTGGGGATTTTTTCTTTTCCTAAACCAGCAAAAAAAAATAACAAAAAGGGCTGGAAAGAATTCTCTTCTACTTTAGATACTGTAGCTAGAATTGTTAAGTAATAATAAATATATAGGTTGAATATGTACATATCAACATGAACTGTGCTGAAATGCACAATTTTTTTCTAAATAAGGGACACAAATCATAAAATACCAATTACAAATCTCAAAATATGATGATACAGCAATTAAATAGCTACACTTAAAAAAAAAATTCTGTCAGGTGAATAATACAAAAATGTTTTGATTTTTGTGTTCACAAATAGACTAAAATGTGTTTTAGTTTTCTGAAAAAAAAAAAAAAAACAAACCAAAAACCAGAAGTCTTCAATTATATATCATCTTGACCTAAGACTGTCTGCTAAACTGCCAGTAAGCTTAATGACCTTTATGGTCAAACAGATTCACCAATTCAGATTCATGCTGTCTTTTGTGATTAGGTCTCTCTGGAAAGGCATTTATCTGGAGAAAATTTGCCTTGGACATAGAATAAGATTCCCAGGACTATGTTGTCTGCTGGCAGATGCATTTCAGGTATAAGGGGAAGTGAATTTGGCCTAAGACAAATCAAAGATTCTGTATAAAAAAGATTGTTCCAATTACATATAAAAATGTAATAGAAAAAAAAAAACCTCACTTGGAGGGAAGTAAATTTGTTTAGATATTCCCAAATGAAACACTTTAAAATCTGTTGTTTGATGAAAAAAAAAAAACAAACCATCTTGCATTGATAAGGGAAAAATCAGAGTTTTCACTAAAGAAACACTCCAACATTCTGCTAGATATGGGCAGAACCTTGCAATGCTCTTTTAAACTCTATGTGAAAAAAAAAGCCCTGAAGACTTATCTGTAAACTCTTCTGCACCTTTAGCACGCAGAATTTACACAGCCCGCAGGCTACTTCTTCTGTCTGAGTTTAAAACATTGAGCTCGGAAAACAGCCTGGTACTATGGCTAAAAGTTCCATTCTGTAACTGGTTATCTTTTCCTGTGAATATGCTCACTGAATAGCAGATGAAGTAAGATTTCTTTTTTATTTTTTAATGCAGGATATTTATTTCGATAGCCACTGTACAAAAATGCCTTTAAATGTAATATGTATTTTTCTCACATTCAGTTTATGCAGTCTGTGGGGAAATTACATTCTCTGACACCTCCATAAATATCAGAAGTAGCAAAAATCATAAAAGATTTTTTTAAGAACAGAATGTGATGGCTTAGTATTATAAATTATCTGGGAGAATATATTAATAAATTGTCCTAATAAATCACATTCAAATTCTGGGAAGTTTAAGTCGAAATATATCTTAGAGGAAAAAACAGCAAATCTGACAAGTCAACTTATGATATTACAATTTACTTACAATAAATTTTTTTAAAAAGTTAAATGGGAGTTCTTCCTGAAACTTTTATAGTCTTTTATGATGTATTAAAGCAGTCAACACCCAGTCAGTCACCGAACCTTAAAGAGTCTGACATATCTTTTGGGCTCATGAGACTCAGGAACTGACTGAGAATCAAGGGATTGATAAAAAGAGGGCTGGGAGTTTTTGGCTGTTTTTTTCTTTTCATTGTCTTTACAATGTATTTGATATTTAACAGTATTTATGCCCTGAATTTTTCTGATTTATTTTCAAAATGAGGAACTTTTGTATTGTGCTTTTTTATAGAAGTAAATACAATTTGGCATGAAATAGTTTTTTTGGAGATTGACAGACAGCTGAAAGAAGAAAACACTTGACAGCTAGTGGGTGAATCACCTGTGAACAGTGCTGGTTCAAGGGCTCTGTTACGCCATGTGCCCTTTTGTTGCGTTCCAAAGAAAGTCAAAAGAAGTTAGCAAGTTGCTAACATTAGCTCAAATAATATCCATAGCCTGCTACTTGGCTCCTATGCGCTGTAGACACAGAACAAAAATTGTCTTGGAGAAAAGGAGACTCAATAAGAAAAGAAAAAGCCCAACAAGATGGTACACATATTTATAACCAGACAACAAGGTGTATAATATAATGCATTACAGTTTCACAAACAATCAATACAAAATATTGGATATAAAATTACTTTTTGATTACCACTGTGAAAACAGAAGCTTCTCAAGTAATTCCCCACACTACTATTGATTTTACTCTACTTTTTCTACTGCATTTTTAAAGCATTTCACATCTATTCCTAAGACTCCATTCTGCTGCTAAATGCTAAGCAAATGCACAAAGGAAAACAGGGAAGATTTAATGGTGGAGTGGTATGAATATTATTTTTCATACTTTATTCTTTTCTCTAACACAGCTTGTTTAAGTCTGAAATACGTTTTCCTAGTCACATTACACACAGGAACGACCAGAATTTTCCTAACCTTTTAACCCCTTCATTCATTTCATGCTTTTAGCCTTTACCACTCTGTGGAAGCTCTCTATCATGTGGCACTTTTCCTCCTGCCAGTTCCCATGGCAATGGTCAGGTCAAGTGTCAAATGACAGAGTGATATACTATAGTCATGTCTCAAAGCCAGTAAGTGGCTTCTTTTATTTTTCATTTGTCAATTTTTCAAATACTCAGCAGCAAGCACAGTACTTCTGCCTCTCTTCTTTTCCTGGGAGGTGAAGTAGAAAACTTAAAAACAAGGACAAAGACCCAGGAATATTTTTCCTGTTGTATTACCTTTTCCTCAATGGACTTAGGTATTAATGTATAAAGAGTTACTTTCAACAGCGAGAAGAACCACTACACACAGTCAAAAATTCAAGGGAATAATTCTTGTTAACAGAGTGTAGTCCTCTAAAAAGTACCTATGCCATGACTCAAAGGTAGCTGCCCTACTCTTGGAAGAATATTAATTAGAAAATGATGAAAATGGGAAAAAAATTAGTTTCAGGAGTGATGAGAAATAGAGGATGCATAAGAAAGCCATCTGGAACATATGCCATTATCAAGATTTTGATGAAAAACTTCATCAAAACAGCAACGTGTAAAAACTCAGCTGAGGATATGAAATTTTTTCTACCCAAAGATTTAAATGTACAAAGAGCATATGTTACAAACATCATGCTACCCTACACTGGACACAAGTGTCAAAATGACATTGCTAAGACAAATAGCATCCAACCATAAAAAGAAGATATTAAAAATGTTGGGTGTTTGAAAAAGAATATAATCACCGAAGTTTTGATGTTGATACTCAAAGATGAGTCTACAGATCAGAATAAAAAATAACACTAATCTGACCATTGACAGAAATTTCTGTCAATATACACACTATTACTTGTTCAGCTATCTATGAGGCAGAGGAATTTATAGAAAACACAGCCTCAAAAATTTCAATTTCAAAATTAAAAATAAGACATTATTTGCAGTCTATAATAAATACTGAAAGCTGATGCAGGTTTAGATGGCAGTTGTTTCCTGTATTTAAAGAGCAAATATGGTGAACATAAGAATAACTTAAAAGCAGTTTTACTACAGGGTAAATAAATAATATGGTCATTTTACCTCAGTTATCATAGTAAAATGACTTTAAAAGAATGTCAGATTGATTTTTTTTAACTGTAGCCATGCCTTTTATTAAAACTAATCAACTTTTTAATTTGAATAGCATAATTTAAGTACCACTGGCAGAGTTTACCACATCTGGATAATATTAGTGCATTTCCCCCTTGCAAGAAGGGCACATACTGAATTCACTTGTTTATTTTTCATTTCTGAGTAGTGATTTGCTCAATAATGTCTTTAAAGAGAAAGAAATTAGCTCATGCACTGATGGTGGTTTCACATGCTGACATTTCATACAGGTATCTAACATGCATACAAATTGCACCAAATTTAAGATCAGAGATGCATGAATAAAAATCACTTATTATAAGCTTTAATTCAGCATTTAGAATCTTGAATTTCAGATTTGTAAGAACAGACAGTATGTTTTCATCTTGTCTGAAAGTGCAAAAATACTCAATATTTTTAATCCGAGATTGTATCCTTAATGTTCATTATTTTCTCAATCACCCGTGCAAGATTACCACCATATTTTGGTCAAAGGTGCAATCTGTTTTGGTGCTGATCTGTGCTGGAATTTTCAGTCATCTGATCTCTGTCCTGCACTAATAATCCACTAATAATTTTCAGAGTAAGTTGAAGAGAATGTTTATAGATGAAAGGAATACATATGTTACAAAAAACAAAATATTCTTCACCATTTTCACTTCAGTTTAATTTTTCTAATGAGTACTAATTAATTAAGGACTATGTAACCAAATACATTTTTCAGAAGAAAATAATACTTAACATGTATTTTTTTTTAAGTGCCTAATTTTATCTTGTAGCCCTCAAGTACACCTTTGCTCTGACTGAAAAAAAGTGAGTGCTGTATTTGACAGTGATGAGAAACATATTTTCTAAAATATTAAAACATTCTCAGGCAGTGGAACTGCATCACCAGAACAGATGACATAACGAGTTTTTATTAAAATGGGTAGATGTTTTCACATAAAAGGTTTTCTTTCCTAGACTTGTCATACCTGATTGCTTGAGAGGCATGGACAAATGGAGATATGACATAAGAGAACAAAGATGTCTAGATACTGTGATAACAAGGCTTATAGCAAAGAGACTGAAATAGCCTCCATTGTATCATCTCACACCAGTGAAGGCTGAGGGGAAGTGTGATTAGAGTCCTCAACTCAGAAAGCGAGCTGCCTCAAAGCCAAGAAGAATAATCTGTCCCCCATGATCACAGACTGCAATGGAAGGCAACAGGCTTAAATTGCTCCAGGTGAGGTTAGAGCGGGTATACAAAAAACCTTTTATACGGATAGGGTGAGTTAAGTACAGGAGATTTCACAACCTGCCACACAGCTGTGCAATCTCATCCCTGGAAATGTTACCTGCAGCCTAGCAGCTCTCCAAAATGTTGTTATTGCTCTTACCTGATGAAAGGTGAATGAAACAGGTGATATCCTTTGTTTTGGTCTGGAGACCACGTGAGACCTTGTATGTTCTGCAGTTAGGGAGAGAAAATTGCCACTGATTTTTGGAATGCTAGAATTTGCTATTTTATCTTCTCTATATTAAGAAGAAATACTAAATAATATATTAATGCAAAGCCAAACCTAAAATATTACCACTGTACCTCTAAGAAACTGGGTTTTAATGTGACAGCCTCATGACTTGTCTATTTTTACTATTAATAATGGATATTTTTGTCATTCTTGTTCATATTCAGTGGTGTTCTGTAAGATTTTTTAAATTTTTTCTGGAAAACTGGAGACAGACACACATTCCCAGTATAATAGCTGTGCTATCTGGCAGCTGATGTAATGGCATTATAGTTCAGTATTAACTTCATTCATATTTTATATATCATCTGCTGCTGTAAATCAGGAGTGGGAACTCATTATCAAAAATATTTCTCATTTTCTTCACAACCATTATTTATGGCTGGTTAATTTTTTAAGCAAATACAATGATGAAAATATTTAGGATCTTTGTAATTATAGTATCTGTAATAGGTGAAATTATGGCATCTGTAATAGTAAAACACTAGCAGTGAATAAATTAACGTTTTGCGAAGATAAAATACTTGATAGAATTAATCTAGAATCGGAAGATTATATATTAAAATATGAAATAAATACTTTTAAAAACACCTGGTAAGGAAACATTCACAGCCTTCTCTCCCTCTTTCTTTTAATAAAATCTGAGGGTATTAGTCACCTTTTGGTTGGTTAACATGCCTACTTGTTCCAATATCTGATCAAAAGTTGAGAAAAGGAAATACATGTTATTCTCTAACTTAAAGTGACAGATGATGGACCAGAAGTGTCCACTAACAGACTTACCAGTTATAATCAAAGCAAAGTGCTTATCACATTCACTGAAACGTGAATCCTCTGTGTCCCTGATCACACCACGGCGCTGCTGCTCAGTGTCAGGCTGAAAGTCCTGTTAGGGAAGATCCAATCACATTAAAGACATGGGTAAAGTCATGATTCTAAGTTAACCACATGTTTATAAATAGCACAGATCTGTAGTCTTCATACATGGATGTATCTGTGTGACACTGTCATGTGTCCATGATAGTGCTTGCTTCTCCTGTTTTGATTTGTTTATATCACTTCTCACTTGCATTCTAATTTTCCAGCCCTGAATGCTGAGGTCTCTTCACACGTTTAATGAAATCTGCTAAAAATTTCCAAATCTCCTCAAGTAAGCAGCCCTGCTGCAGACTCAGTTCTCTCTCCCTCGACTTTACTAGCAGCAAAATATGATTTCTACTCGGCCAGAATAACCATTTGCTTTTTCAGAAAGCATATTAGTGTGGGTATGTCTCAGCATAATGTGCACCAGCATCTGAGATTACGGCTAACTTGTTCTGCTATTAAGTGAAAGATAAATTTATTTCAGTACATAGATATGGAGCATCACATTTCTTAGGAACTACTTGTTGTCTCATCCTGAGCCTGTGACAGTCTGGGAGCTTTTAGTGCATAAAATCATATTTAGGGGAAAGACTGGGCTTCACATAGAGATGATAAGATTATGATAAGCAGGTTTTCTGCAAGAGCATCACAAGAGCTCAGTACCATAACCTCACATAAGTTTTACAGCCTTTACTTTTGCCTGATCTCTTCTCTCTCCAGGATACAGAGGTAATGGAATGGCAAGATGAGAGATAGTGCTTGTTTGTGAACTAGTTTTGATTAAAGCACACAGAAACAGCGAATGGTTAAGACTGGAAGAGTCTCTGAAGGTCATCTAGTTTCTACCCCCCTGCCATGGGCACAAACACATTCGGATGCCTTGGGTTTTCACTTTTATACTTTTCAAATCTTGTACTTGCTAGTGTGTAACTCTGAAGTTTCTTGCAGCCTGTTAGCTGCTGTTCTCTCAGGCCAGGCAGTCATAACAAACCCTCTCCAAGGCTGCTCTTCAAGAACATCCACATTGTCCTAGGCCCGGAATGTGTAAATCAACATCTTGAGAAGGGGGGTAAGCTTGGAGAAATTACATCATTCAGCGAAAGTTTTAATTGGTGAATTCATGCTGATATGCAGATGAACAAAACCTACAAAAGTGTGAAGAACTCGTGACTTGTCGTCCATCTTGGCGTCCATCTTGGCAGTAGCCTTTGGCTCTCCAGGGTGTACCTTTGAAGGCCTTTCAAATAAATATCCACCTTTACTCCCTTATTCCTGTCTAGTCCCTGTTTCTAGGTGGCCTCTTAAGGCATCAATTCCATTAGAACAGGTTGCTCAAAGCCCCATTCAACCTGGCCTCGAACACTTCCAGACATCCACAACTTCTCTGGGTAACATGTTTCAGTGCCTCACCACTCTTACAGTAACAAATTTCTTCCTAATATCTAATCTAAACCTACTTTCACTTTAAAGCTATTCCCACTTGTACTGTCACTCCATGCATTTGTAAAAGATCTTAGCATGTTCTCTTAAAATATCATCAGACAAAGGAGGGCTGATTGGGGATGCGAAGATTGGGGGCAGCCTTGGCCACAAGTAACCACGAGACGGTGAAGTTCACGATCCTGTGTGGAGAGAGACGGCAACAAATATGAGCACAACCCTGGATTTAAGGAAAGATAACTTTGGCTTCTTAAAGGACCTACTCAGAGGAATCCCATGAGTTAGGTAGGGAGATCCAGGAGATCTGGTTAATATTCAAGCATCATTTCCTCCATGCTCAAGATTGGTTCATCCCTATCAGTAACATACCAAGCAAAGAGGGCAGGAGACCCAGGTGGATGAGCAAGAAGCTTCTGGAAAAACAGAAGAAGGAAGTTTATGAAGTATCAAAAAAGGAACAGGGTGTCTAGAAGGAACAAAAGAACACTGCCAAAGGATGCAGGGATGTGACAGAGATGGAATTAAATCTCACAAACGCTATCAAGAACAACAAGAAAAGGCTCCTTCAAATACACTAGTGGCAAGTCTAGGAAAAGTGTGGGTCCATTGCTGGACTGGGTGGGTGTCCCAGTGTTGAAGAAAAGGTGGAGTTACTGAATGCCTTCTTTGTTTCAGTCTTTACTGAGAGGGACACTTTACTGCCAGACACTTTCCAGTGGGGCCCTGTAAATGGACAAATGGTAAAGGGCACAAACTAAAACACAGAAACTCCATCTGAACATGAGGAACATTCTTTGCTTTGAGGGTGACCTCAAATAACCCTGAAAGAGACTGTCCAGAGAGCTTGTGGCATCTCCTTGACTAAAGATATTCAAAACCTACCTGGACACAATCCTGTGCAACTTGCTGCGGGTGAACCTGGTCTAGCAAGGTGGGGTGGACTGCATGATCTCTAGAGGTCACATCCAACCCCAAACCTAACCATCCTGTGGTTCTGTGGTGCTATGATCTTTCAGATGCACTTGGAAAAGTATGTGAATAGAGGTTCACAGTATGTCTTGCAGCCTAATATTCAGTGGACACATTAAACCACTAAATGAAAGCCCAATAGAAAGTGTGCATTACAAACCTCTGGCTTGGAATAACAGGACCCTAGGGAATGGCCTGAAGCTGTGTCAGGGAAGGTTTAGACTGGATATTAGGAAAAGGTTTTTCACCCAGAGGGTGGCTAGGCACTGGAACAGGCTCCCCAGGGAAGTGGCCACAGCACCAGCCTGACAGAATTCAAGAAGTGTTTGGACAATGCTCTCAGGAACATGGTGTGACTTTTGGCCATGTGCTGTGCAGAACAAGGAGTTGGACTCAATGACCCTTATGGGTCTCTTCCAACTCAGGATATTCTGTGATTCTCTGAGACTGTAAAGCCTGCAGAGTTGTGTTAATCATATACTAGTTTCAATTCAAATGCTCATTTAGGCTGCTGCATAAGAAAGCTAGCGTGCTGCTCCTGTGCTAAGTTGCAGCTTTCGCTGCAGCTTACCTCCCCAAGAGAGTCTATGACCACTTTAGAGGACTCAGGTCGAAACATCTCGCACAACC
>VZRR01013229.1:174928-199907 GCA_013398015.1 Oreocharis arfaki | reverse complement strand
CCTGACAGAATTCAAGAAGTGTTTGGACAATGCTCTCAGGAACATGGTGTGACTTTTGGCCATGTGCTGTGCAGAACAAGGAGTTGGACTCAATGACCCTTATGGGTCTCTTCCAACTCAGGATATTCTGTGATTCTCTGAGACTGTAAAGCCTGCAGAGTTGTGTTAATCATATACTAGTTTCAATTCAAATGCTCATTTAGGCTGCTGCATAAGAAAGCTAGCGTGCTGCTCCTGTGCTAAGTTGCAGCTTTCGCTGCAGCTTACCTCCCCAAGAGAGTCTATGACCACTTTAGAGGACTCAGGTCGAAACATCTCGCACAACCTAAATGAGTAAGTGGAGCTCCAGTTGATAAGATTCATGGTTAGAGATCCCACACTGTTTTTCAAATGCTGGATTCATCCGCCAGGTAGAGGATGGCCATGTTTCCGCTTGGGACTTACAAACAGTGTTAGTGGGTCCTGAAGCCCATCAAGACATGTTCATCAAAACTGATGGTCCTACCAGAGAGAAGGTGCTACACCTCCAAGAATCCCAGACAGCACAGGCAGTTCTTTTCATTTCAGAAACACAGAATTTAGAGCCAGAAAAAGATCATATTATATACTTAGTTAAGGGAAGGGTGAGTTAAAGAATTAAGAGTCCCACTACAATGCTAATAACCCTGCTTCCCACTCACTTCCCTCTGAAGTTCTTATTGGAAAGAATAAGATCAGACAGCACTTGAAAATTTTGCAGCTTCCTGCTCCTGGAATCCTTAGTGCAGCCTTTCTTCAATTACTGCAAACTAAGTCCTTGTCAGAAAACTAAAAATATTAAAAATAGCACTCAATTTTGCATTCCATCAGGTTACAAAAATGTTTTCCAGATATGCATTAAAAGCAGAAAAAGCATGGTTTTGTCATTGGATTCAATCAAATATTTAGCTAGAGTCAGCTTTTGTCATTATAAATCTCATTTTTTCTTTAATGAAAAGATGTCTAATGCACTGAAAAAAGGCTAAAGAGCTCACCAGTCAAAAAGATGTATTCCTTACTTCATGCCTTACTTGAAACCAACAGATAACGCTTAGCTAATCTGCAATCTACCTCAATACCCAATCAACCTTCCCAAAAGAGCATGTTTTCTGTTATTTTATAAAATAGACAAAGTTAGCACACTTTAAATGCATTTTTTAGCAGAATTTGGTAGGACTTTATAAAACTATGGGATACCAAAAGATTTGCTGATATTGAAGTTTTTTGTGATCTCTCATCTTACTAGAAGTCGTATTTTATCTACAGGCAAAATTTCTTCCATCTGTGCAGAAGGAAGGTAAAAATAAGCTTTCTTCTTCTTTAAAAAGACGTGAAAATTCTGCTTTATCATGCAGTGTTTCACTATGGAACTCTCCTCCTTCTTATCCATATACTTTGTCCTGATGCTAGATTTTAAAATACTCTTAGCTGGAAAAATATATGGCTATCAACAGGGTAATTTCAGGCAACCAAGTAGTCTAAATAAAAACAGTTCTAACACCCATCACTTGCAGCATGGACCTCCAAGTGAGAAAACAGATTACCTCTCAAGCCCTTTATGCCATGACCCTGAAGGTCATTAGCTTCTCTCTGCTGCCATTTTGTAACTCTAAACCCTTCCTGCTGATTCCCCAAAATTCAAAACTACACGTCCATGGGTCTTTGCACTGGTTTCTACACTTGTTTCTGGACACATCCTAAATAACTCCTTCAATATCAATATCCACTGCCCTTCCATCTGATACCACTTTCCCTCTGCAGTATTTATGACCACAGGAGTGTACTTGTCCACATCCCCTGTCTCATGATCACGTAAGTATATACAGAATCACACTCAGAATGACTGTTGTGGGTCCCTTCCAACTCAGGACATTCTGTGATAAAGCTGGAAGGGACCACTGGAGACCATCTAGACCAACCTCCCTGCTCCAGCAGGGTCCTCTAGAACATGCTACTCAGGATTATGTACAGATGGTTCTCGAATATCTCCAGGGAAGGTAACCCTGCAACATCTCCGGGCAGACTGTTCCAATGCTCAGTCACCCTCACACCAAAAAAGTTTTCCTCATGTTCATGTGGAATATCCAGTGTTCCAGTTTCTGCACTTTGTCTCACATCCTTCAAATTTTCAAATTCTCAAGGTCTCAAATTCTTCTTGGCAATGACCTGTTCCACAAAAGGAAAAGAACCTTCACGAAAGAGAGCAATGCTGACACCACTAGCCCTCTTGACCCCAGGAGGCAGATGTCCAGAGTAAAAAATTAATGTATTATAAACATGTGAAACAATTTCTTCAACAATATGTTTCAATCTTATCAGAATTATGCAACTCATCACAAAAAACAAAAAGGACAGTCAATGCTGAGGGATAAAACAATCTTCATAATTTTTAATTCCATTGGTTGTCTGTCTTTTAAAATGTCTCTTATATTGTACCTAATTGTGGCACTGTCCCCCCTCTTACTGATCACTTCCTGCCCTCCTTCCCCTGCCCCTAGTCCTAGCCACTCCTCGAGTTCTCCCTATTGGTTCCTGCATCCCAACTCCGCCCATGTACCACCCCTGTGCCCTGAAACCATTTGCCCATGTGTTCTCCCCGCCCCACTCGTACCTGGGTAAACTGAGGCTCCAGGTCATGTGCCGCTCCCTCTGCCCCTGGGAGCAGCCTGCCAACAGCTCCTCTCCTCTGCCTTTGGGGGCCAGCCCGTGTGCTGGCCCCAGGCTTTGGGGAGGCAGCATGGAATAAAGACCTTTGCAGTGCCATGAGGAGAGCCTTCTCACCTCCTCTGCCATCACTGAAGTTGCAGGCTGGCAGCTGGAGCAGCGGTGCGGGGCGTCCGAGATGGACTGCAGGAGGGCAGAGAATCCCTGCCTTGTCCCAAGAAGCCCCCGCTGCACTCCCAGGGAAAGCTGCAGCAGCTAAGCAACACCCAGCACTGCAACACCTGATGATGGTTTTAATATTGTGCCCAAAATCACTGTCTCTATGCTGAAATAATAAACCCACACATGCTGAAGCCAAGTACAAGCTGAACTCTCCTCTTCTATTTGGTTGCTGTAATGTAGATGGAGGCTGGTCTTAATCTTCAGATATTCAGCTCTAGAAGAGGTTCCAAGATAGGATGGTGTCACAAATGAAAAGAGATTTAACTATATTAATCTAACCACAGATGGAAGAGCTACCATGGTGACAAATGCCTTTGTTGAGCAACCAGCCACGACTGGAATCAAAACTTTCTTAACATCAGGACAAAGCTATACAAGCAGAGTTCACAAGAAAGCTTTCAGTTTTCGTAACTTTCCGGTACAGTAACTGTAATTCTGTAAATTCTTTTATTTCATGACTATGAATACTTACTGTATAACTACTGTTAAAATATATTTTCCTTTCTCTACTACACACGATAACTTGACTATAACACTTTTTAATAGTGATTGTGTGCACTTTTCTCCCAGCTGTCAAATGTAACATAAGTTCAAATGTAATGTTTTTCTTCAAGTCTCTGAAAATCTTGAAGTAGCAAAATTTTGAAAGTTAGTAAAACATAAAGAGAATGGTTGTACATTGAGAATCAGTTTAATTTGACCTTTAGTACTTGTGTTTCCCAGTAAGGTTGACAGGTATGAAGGCATGCTTAAAGTAATATATTTTTATGCACTGCAGATATGTATGGCATTGCCAATGAATGTTCATTTACCACAGCAAAAATAAATTTATTTTTTCTCATCATTGTATTCAGAGGAAGTTTGTACAGGACTATACCTACTGCTTCCAGGATGGATAGAAGGGATGTCCTGATCTTCCCTAACTGCTAATATCCTAAGAAAAAAGTGTTTTAGGAGGACCAAGAAACTAAGCCTAATCAACTGTATGTTTACATTACAGTAATTTGAAGACCTTTAAATACATACATAAAAGACATAGAAATATATACATAAACGGTGCCTTAGGGAATCTGCATAAACAGAAATTTAATTAAAGGCCAATGTAAGTTCACACACATGAGGATACTCAAATGTTTCAACAGCACAGTAATGTTTTCTAAGACAAGTTTTTAACAAAAAGGACATGCTATGAGACTGTCATGCATGTATTCATGGAAGAATGACCTATAACAGGAATACTTTCAAGGACGAAAATGGTCTCTGTAGGATATTAGTTGCTAGATTGCTGTTTTAAACTTCTCTCAGCTACCTTGGATACACAGGTAACGAGTGTCCCATTTAGTTTTCCAGCGTTGCTAGGGTAACAACACTGATAGAATTAAGTTACAGTGGGATGTTGTCGCATTTGCAGGTACAGAGTTAATGCTGAACATTTCACCTATGGGAGATACTGACAGGGCAGCAGACACACTAAAACCAGACCCAAGGACAGTAAAAGAGATCACCATTTCCTCTGTGGTAGAATAGCTCAGAATTACTTCAGAGACAAGTCCCAGGAGCACAGGGCTTATGGAGATAGAGCTGAAATTTCAGGCTAATCTGAAGCACTTGACATGATGTGTGGAGCTGCATTCTGACCCCTGGCCACTGGTCTCCTTCCCATCCAAACAAAGATTTGAGGATGGTGGGCTAGAAAACAGACCCAGACCCAAGCCCTCATCTGACTCTCAGCACAGAAATGAAGTGCAGCCGAAGCACACACCTGAAGAATGATTTGGGAAACCCCCCTGGGCTCTGCACATTTCGCTCTGACTGCAGTGCATTTGACACTTCTCCAGCAGCTTCCAAAGGACTATCTGTTAAGGTCAAAGAATAGCAGAATAGGTGAAACTAGGATTTGCAAGCATTGATAAAAGTGAAGGGAAAATGTAAGGGTATAATTAACCTGCAGAAAATAAATCAATAAAAATACGGAACTATTATTTGTATTGAGGGGAGTAATACACAAATTCTTCCAGCTTCCACAAGAAAGAAAATATTCCAGGCAAACCAGCATAACCATGTATATTTTCAGAAGAAAATTAACAGAGGCCATGAGGTTCTATTTGTCATTTGCTATCTTGAAACTTTTTAAAATCCAAATGCTTGGAGTTTTCTAAACTACCATGGAGAGACTTCCTTTCAGACATTTTCAGAAAATTTGAGATATATATGTATTTCACAAGAATGATGGTAACTTACGTTCTTTAAGGTCTTCTCCATGATTCAAAAACACTAAAAAATGTTTTCTTTAGATCCAGTACCAAGGATGGTGTTATTACAGCAACTTGCATGAAACAAGCCATATATGCAAGACGTAGTATAATGAACTGAATTTCAAATAGTGACACTTCTCCCTGAAGAAATGCTAGATGAGCGGGAAAACAGAAGGAAGGCATGTAAAGCATGTATATAAATAATTTAGGTGTCAAAGTGTAGGACTATGGATGAGAACAATACATCAGTACCAGTCTTCACCCCCCAAATTTACTTCTTTTTATTGTAAAATTGTTTTATAGCACTCTGCAAGTACAAAAAAAGTAGTGCTTAACTAATTTATTCACACAATAAGGGGCATGAGCAATATAGAAAAATGGCTTACTGCAAGTATTAAATTCGAAACTGACTCATATTTGATTTAAAAAATGTACCTTCTGGAATCACACCTTCTCTCCTAAAAATTCCTCTCGTATGCTTTTAAATTCAGCTCAGACATATCTAAAGGTTAATGGCTTGCCTAACACGTAAAATGGCAGCTCTAGAGGAAAACTCATGAGGTTTCCATTTCTATTGTTTCCCAGCCATAGTCAGCAGTTCACAGACTGATCACAGCCCATTAGCTTGAACTGTTTTTCCAGTAAACTCACCATAAAGCTTCGTGTTCCACTTCTGAAAGCACATGATTTCCCATAGAGTTCTCCGATAAGATCTAGGCAATACTAACAGAGAAATAACAAAATCATCTTATAAAAAGAAAGTAATTGTGACTGTTTTCTTTAAAAATGACAACAACAGCAACAAAAACAAGAAACACACGAAACCACACACCCCGCCCTCAACAACTCTCTATTTTCTTTTTTTTACAGCAGAATATCTGAAGTGTGTGTAGTATTTTGGCCACTGTTGATGCACAAGGTCTGGTGTACTTGCGAAGTGCAACCTTACTGGCAAGGTTTACAGAATTTGAACGATATGCCAAGTCTAGTCTATAAATAATATTAAATAGTAACCTGTTTTTCTCCTCCTCCCTTTCTGTGAAATGTTGCCTGAATTCGAATAATAAATCTAGAAAGGGACAGCTCTGTTGGTATTGGAAAACCCTCTGATACATTTTTAAACCTACAAACAGTATATTTTCTGAACTAGAAAGGTATTTCCTCTTTTGAACTGAAAAGCTGTAAAACATAAGGAAGCTATATCATTCAAGTGACATGGAATAAATCTCATTAGTACAGACTCCACAGTAATTTAACCAAGGCTGTGTCTTTTAGATTGATTAAATGAAAATCAAAGGAAAATATGTGCTAGTTTATCTGCAAAGCAAGAGCAATTCCAAAGGACAAAGCATCTAAAATAAAGAAATCTTAAAATCACAGTTATGGCCTTGTACAACATTCACATGATATTTTATATCTAAAATATTAGATTCTGTACCTTTTGATCCCATCTATGTTCAGTTTGTCAACAGAAATAAGACTGAATATGGTCAGTTAATTAAATTTAAAGAGCTTCAGCTGTAACTCTGTATTACATGGCTTTCAACAAAATAGGTCTAAATTCTGGCCCTAAGTTCTCATTTATATCAGAGACTACATGCTGTCTATCGTGAAGAAACCTCAGTTCTAAAGCAAGTCTCAGAATCATGTACAACAGCATAAATATGTAAAAATGGAGGCACAAATCTCAGCGATTCCAAGTAAACAGAAAATAAAGAGGGTGAATGAGAGGCATGGATCATTTTCCTTATTTCTAAGTGTTCGGTTTAAACTCACAAATGTAAGTGTGCAAGGAGTGGAAATGGTCCAAAACGTAATCCATGGCTGTACTAGAAAATAAGTCCAGTAAGGACTTTTTTCTCTAACAGATGAAGAGAGTAATGTCTTTTCCCGGTGAATTGGTGCCTATATTTGTTTTCAGATTTACAAGACATCTTATGATGTCATGGAGCTGAACATCAATATCACAGCCAAAAAACAGCAGTAGAAATGCATTTCAACAAGATAGAATGGAAATTTGGGGATAGTAGAGTGAATGCCTAAGCTGAGTTTTAAGTGATGATTCTTGTACTTCTGATAGAGGCAGATATCAACAGGTAGGGGCAGTAATTACGCCATGCATAAAGGACTTCATTCAAAGACAAAAAACAAATCAGAGAGAGCAAAGATTTTTCCCCTTAAATCATTCCAAAACACTCAGGAGCACAACTTCAACAGTACTATCCATTGACTGTTAATAACACTGATATAGACCAAGGCTGCAGCCCACATTTTCCTAAGTCAATACATTCTGAATTTCAAGTCTTTCTCTTTCGTCTGGAATTCAGATCCAGGCTTTTCTTGGGAAGTGAGTGTTTTTTCTCCTTGCCAGCTTGGTATGCAATACATGCGCAGGGTGAGGGAGGTAAAAGGAGGATTTCAGAAAGTTTGCGTATGGTTTGCGCAGCACAGACATGATGAATTTCCCTTACCTTTCTTTTTGCAAGTAGAATATTTCTGTGACAATTTGATTCATATAGATACAAATTTAAGCAAGTGTAAGTGATGAACCATTACAAATTGCAACCTATTTGTGTCTCTGTAGTGGGCATGTCAGACCACACGAGCAAATGCACTTTAATATCCACAATACATGTAATGAGAATTGAATGCTTTTAACAGAGGAAAAAGGAACAATGTCTATAATCTTTAAAATAAAATGGGAATGCTTTTGTTGTTGAGCTTTGATACAGTTCATTCATGATAGTTCACGTGTTCAATTGTGTTCTCCTTAGTCACATTTATTTTTAAGGAACTCCAATAGTTTGAATTTTCCCACTAGTATAGCATAACTTAGAATTTTTGTTTCGTAATTTCCTATTATAGCAAGTAACCATACCTGAAGAATTGCTTCCTCTGCAATCTGCCCTCCAGTCTAAACATGCTGAGGCTGACAGACAGCAATTGAAATCTAACATCTTAATGCCATAGCAATGGAGATAAGATCATATTCTGCAAACAAAATTGGCAGCTAGATGAGACTCGCTATCAGTGGCCATGCTATTCCTACAAAATGGTTTGAAAAACATCATGACATGGCAACACAATAAGCAACACAGATTAAAGCCACTGGATCAGTGTGTAGCAAATTCACTAGCTGGCACTAAAGAAGGCTTCATTTGAACTTTCAACAGAGCTATCGGGGAAAAAAATCTCTTTTCCTTCCATAGCATCTTGGGGTGACTTTATGATGTTGTATCCTTTATCACCCAGATATGAATCCTGTGCCTTTCTGTGCCTTTAAACTGAGCCCGAGAGAGGGGAGAGAAAGGGAAAAGGCCAAACTTTTTAAAATCAGTTCTGTGCTCCAAGGTCACTCTGGCTACTCCTCTCTGCGTTCTTCTGCTGCAGGGAGATAGCTGCTGCTGCTGCTGTGGAGAGGGGAGGAAGAACCTTTCCTGCTTTTTAGTCAGCTTTCGGCTCTGGTTTTTCTGTGGTGCGACTCAGACAGTTTTCTTTTTTTTCCTGGGACTTTGGTTTTTCCCTTCTTCTCTTCTCAACTGTTTCGAACACCAGAACTCACTGGGAAAACTTCCCACCAAGGGCCGGGGCCGACCCAGCTCCGAGGAGGAGAGAGACCACACCCACAGAAGGAGCCTAAAATCTAACAGGTTTCTCTCCACAGCGAGAGATTTTATTATTTAGCATTACTATCCTGTTCCTCTGTGTTTGTTAAATAAATAGTTTTGTTTCTTCGTCGCTTTCCTCCGAGAAATTTTTTTTTCCCCCGACCCTGGTGGGGGAGGGGTGGCTGTAACCTGCCGTCTTTTGAGGAGACGTTCCTTTCAGAGCGTTTCCCTGAATTTGTCTCAAACCAGGACAAATAGGAAGAAAGCAAACTTAGCTTTTTCCTTATATTCCACCCCCCCACCCCCCGAATGCTGCATTTTGAAGTTTTTGGTTTTTCATGCGCTTTTTTAAACAATCTCTACAGAAGATACCAGTCATTTAATTCATTGAAGCCAAGTAACTGACTCATTGATTAGGACAATATAATCCTATAAGTTGAAAATCGGGAAGATGTATATCTGAATTATTCTTATTTGTTGAGCTGTCATCAGTTTGTCAGCTTTCTGATGGAATAGTTTAAAAAATGTTACTACTGCACATTGAAATGCAAGTTAACCACTTTCAATCTATCATATTATTACTTGCACTATTTATAACCACATACCTGAGTTTCAACTCTGATACTATTACACATTCAGATGTAGAATGCTGCTGGATAAAATGCACCAGCTACTTGTTGTTGAATTGATTAGTATTGAAAATTAGCCTCAAATAAACCCTTCCCTCAAATATGTAAGTATGTATAAATCCTGGATTGGTCCTTATTTTTTACTAGTTCTGTATTTATAACAACAATAACGATAATAATCATTGTAAGAACTTTGACAGAAGCAGAGTTATCTCAATATAATAGGACAAATCTAGTACAGAGGAATTAAGTAAAAAAAAAACCCCAAACTCACTGTAGCTGTGAATCTCTCCAGGAGCCCTGAAAATACTTTTAAAAAGGAATATTTGTGTAATTTAACACACTGTCTTAATCATGTGCCTCTTTCTTATTTAACTGGCAAATATGGAAAGGCCATGAGCACACTTTTTTCACCGCTTTATCAAAAATTGGTGAACAGTACAATTAAGTAAGAAACAATGTGTTGCATACGAAGAAAATATGTAGCGGATATTAAACTGGGGATCAAAAAATCCTCAGCAACATACACACTGCTCTGTCAGAACTCACTTAAGACTCGTTATAAGCTCTAAGTTCTTCCTCCCATTCATGTAAAATATCCAAATCTACTGTTGCCATGAAGCTTGGTTATACTGTGCCTAGTATACCTGTTCCCATCATGATGCATGTGTGATGCTTGTTAAGTGTCATTTGTTTTTTTCAATAGCAGCATACACTCACTGTACACCAACATGTTAGATTGCTTTCTCTGCTCTTTATTTTTACTTTCATTACTGTTAGTAATGTAATACTTAAGGTTATTTTGTGCTGCTGTTGCAAGTTCATTGTTCGTGTTTCTTTTTCACAGAGCTTTTCAAAACTGTATTTTATTGTTAACGTTACAGCTTCTTTTGTATTTGATATTATTTTGTCTACATGTGATATTAATCTGTTTAAACATATTGTTATATATTTTCTTTAAAAAATGTTTTCCGTTATAAGCATAAGCAGAAATAATGCGCATGATGTAGGGGGTCAGGCAGGGTGATTTCAAAATCAGATATTGGACATTAAATTACTAACAAGAAGACAAATGAGAGGAAAGAAAATAATAAGTAATTCCCTTAAGAATTTTCCCCTTTTACAATGATGCATAGTATTAAGTTGGATATTCAATGATCCTTGTTACTGAAATTTGAGCTCCAAGCATATTTTGTTTTGTGGATAGGCAGAAAAGATTGCTAAGTTATTAAGACAGGTACAAGGTTATAAAGCAATTATATGGAAAAAGCTGTGCTCTTCTACTTCTGAAAATTAAACTTCTGATTTGTTTAATCACTCATTTTTTTTGATGAAGTATCCTTAACCTTTTGCTACAATAAATGTGCACTTATACACCCACTCATATGAGTAAGCAGTTCAGAAATAGCAAATGCAAAGAAAGGTAGAAGGGGATAAGAAGGAACAAAGAGCTTTTATTCCTCATGTTATCTAGTAGATACCATTTTCTTTCTGTGCTACATCAGATGGAATTGGAGTTGTCATCTTCTCTTGTGATGTGTTCTCTGTTTCAAATCAATTCGTAGTTGTCCTAATGAGAGGTATGGTTGCTAGACACATGAAAAATCTTGGCTCGAAGACCCATCGGTGTTATTGATTTGCTAGATTAACATATCAGGATGGAAAGAAGGATGAACATAAATGAAAAAAATCCCAGGAGTAATGCTCAGAAAACTTGCTTTACACAGTTTTACAACTACATTCCTACTAGATATTTTTCTAGTCTGTCCCTTGTGCAGCTTTCCACTGAATTTACTAAGGTGTTTGGTATTATTGGTATTGACAATTGATATTAATGGTACATTTACAAGCAAACACTTTGCATTTACACAGTTGAGTAAGTTTTTAGTCTCTGTAAGATCACTTGTCATGCCTGAAAGGTGGATGGACTTCACAGTATGTTTAGCAAGAGGTTGAATTCAGAAAGCTGCAGTGGGTTTTGCCTTTGCACCTACCCCTACACTAATCTTAGGGTTTTACAGCTTTGTGCATTCTAGTTACTATTGTCATTCCTTGGTGTTTCTGGCTACTATCATCACAGCTCCATGCTTTCATTTTTGGATAGTCAGTTCAGAAAGAATATAAATATAAAGGTACAGAGGCAGGTAAATAGAGTGATTGGTGATGTGGAAAAGCTTTCAGCGGGAGAAGAGTTAAATAAGAGAAATTCAACTCTAAGGAGAGTGATGTGTTTAAATTTATCGCTGCCTTGGTCTTTTGTACTCCTTAGATTTCACGAAAAACAATAGCTTTCATGTTCTTTTGCCCTGGTATAATCTGAGGACACTTAGGAAACAAAAGCAGAAATCAAGAAAGCAGAGAGAGAGTATGGCACCTCTGTGGGTTGAGTTAGTTATAACATACAGCAAGTATCTAGAAACGAAAAAAAGCAGTGTTTGCTGATTGTTTCATGTTAACAGTGCTTTGTAAAAATCTTTGAGTCATGACAGTTGAGAGAAAGAGAAGCCGCTTAGAAAATTCTTAGCAGTTAAGATACATAGAAAGACAGCTTTCCATTGTCATCATCTGAATACAGTATTTGTATTTCAGCCAGATCCACCCAACCAAGCTACTTACCAAAGTGACATGACCTTGAAGAAAAACACCTTTCATTTCTAAATCTAGAGCTTAAATTGACAACATGAAGAAATGACAGAATTGTCAAAGATAGTACCATTTACAAGCACTGTGAAAGGATGAGTGAATTGTTACACTCAATGTATAAGAATACCTGTTTTGATAGCTAAATATTTGGGTATTTGGTAATCCAGCCTTACTGAATGTATTTATACAACTGTTCCAAAATATGATCTTTGACATTTTCTTACACAGGTCAAATTTACTTTCATTTTGTGTACATTTGGTATATAGGAGGAGTGGTCTTTTCTCAAAATTAAACACATATGGAAGGTTATGGCATGATAGCTGTAGTTGTCTAACATACATATCATTCCGTCAACCTGTTAGCACAGTTCCCCAGATGCCTGCTATTAGGGTAAATATACTTTGCAACTGAGATAGTCTAGGCTTTAGCTGTGACTACAGGAAAGAGGTACAATTCCCTTCTCTATCCTAATCCATGTCTTCCTCATTTCTTCTGCTTCCTTATATGTCTTTGTCTTTCTTCCAGTCTTCTCTAAAAATATTAAATTCTGTTCCTAACACACTCTCAAAAAAACCCTCCTCACATTTCTTTCGTTTTGTTTTCTTGAGGTCCAACAGTTGAACTGTTTGAAAGCAAGATCTATCAGCTTCCAGAGCCAGTCTGAAAAGAGGCTGGAGTACAAAGCCAGGATATCTCTCAGTGAAGCTAGACCAGGTTCTTCTTATTTCAGCAGTGGGAAAGCACCAGACTGGGTAAAGTTGTTGTGTAAACTTAGAAAAAATAAAACATAATCAGATCCAAACTAAATCAGTCTAATATCACTTAAATGCTGTCATCCAGATTGTGCAGAGGGGGAAGCCAATGCATGATAAATATATACTTTCTACAATGACACTTTAATAATTTTTTGCAATGAGAATGTGAGTTTTCCATATTTTTGGTTTTTGATTTACTTAGAAAATTATCTTCGATTATGGTCAACATTCTTCTGGGTGGGGGATGAATGTTATGGAAATTAACACTACTTGAAAAAAGATTCCATGCTTCATGTGCAAGTGAACAGTCACGGTTACTAAATTATATTGACTGCCTACCTGCAGCTACAAGGTCTAACCAAACTGGACGCACAAGATGTTTCCATCAGTGTCTACAAAGTTCATTATGTCACTGTTAATTTTTACTCTCCATAAAAGAGGGGATTAGCATAATTCCTCTTAGGGGACTAAGTGGCATCTTAATGTTATACATCAGTTCCTGTATTTTGTCTAATCCTGAGTCACTCTGAATTTAAAAACTGACATTCAGATGTACAAACAATGTCAGGGTTATCACAATTTATTGCACAGCCATAGTTCAGAATATAGTAATATCATCGATGAAATAAAATAGCAAATGCATAAGACAAATGAGAAAATTCCAAAATGTGCACCACATTGGAAAAGCTGGTAGTTTAAGCAGTTATTTTGTCATTACCTAAGCCATTATAGCTGTCATCTATTTCTTCAGCTATTTTTCATACTGTCTACTCTTTTCCTCTGTGAATTTAACTCCTGGCCGCCTTCTTGACACCGAAATATACTTTAGTCACAGCAATCTTCCTTCTGGCTTTGGGTTTGTTTATTTGTTGGGTTTTGTTTGGAGGTTTTTTAGCATGTATGCTAAAATGCATTTTTAACATTCTTTTCTTGTCTCAGGTGGAAATCTTAGTATTGACTTAGGTGGACTCGGTCAGACGATGATGGCTTCAAAAGGACGTATGAGAGAACTCATTTAACCGCTCTTCTAACTGCAGTAAGAGAATGTCGTATGAACTTACCAAAACCAAGCAAAATCATACATATTTTAGGGGACATTTCGAGGTGCTATGCACAAAGAACAAAGATCATAAGAATAACTGAGCTCAGATTTCAGCTGTCTCAAGAATGCCTTTTGCATTTCTATGGTCTTCCTAAAGCAGTCTTCATACTGAAATACAGGTTTTATAGTACTTGCCAAGGTAGTTCTTTATGTTACTAATTTTACTATGTAATCCTGTAGCACTGAGGAATCCTCAGCATAGGCACCATTCATAAGCTTACGGTTAAAAATAGACCAGAATAGGGATCAAGTACAAAAACACAAAGTAAATTGCCTATAATCATTCAGAAAGTCAGCAGCAAGAATGGGACTTAGATTTGGAAGTGCTTGCTCCCAATTCAATGCATATCTTCCTCTGTGGTCTGCACTGATGTGCTATGTCTTGCTCTTCTCCAGGGAAAACCTCGTTTCCCCAGGTGGCTCAGCAGCACACGACATGGGATAGGAGACACCCAAAAGCCATGGTAGGCTCTAGGGAAATAGATTATAATGGCTCGGCACCTTTCCACCTTGGATACGGGCCCAAGCAGAGTTCAAACAATTACTTGAAAACTTTGCCTCATCTTGCTGAAATATTCCACAAATACCAATTCTCTGTGAAATTGTCTTCACTGTAGAGACACTAGGAGAGCTAGGGTGATACCTTAAATCCAACTAAACGTTGATGGGGCACTTGCAACTGCAGGTACAATTCACTGTGTGCAGCTGTAACATCATTCTGTGCCTTAAATGGCAACTCCTTCAAGCAAATGTATATCCATGCTCCTGTGCACTTATCTGTTATTTTCTCCTTGGGATAAAGCCAGGATTGAAAGTATTGATGTAAGGAGAAATAAGTAAAAAAAAAAAAAAGGCAACAGAACTTTTGCGAGAAGCAGTCTCCCCACCCCCTACTGCCAGCAGAAGCAAACTCTGCCAAAGTAGTGCTCTTTCATCCCCACACTGAGACGAGACACAAGGATTTGAGACTTCAGCAATCTTTTCTTTTTTTTTTCCACAGGAAAAAAAATTCCTCATTTATTGTTGTGAGAAATAAAAATTCCTTGTGCTTGTGCATCAGGGTTTTTTATCATGGTATTATATTCAGAAATGGAATAGGGTGTATCTGTTGATCCATTTGAAGCTCACTCTATCTCACAGTTAATGAGAATGCTCTTCTAAGCTTCTATTAAACTCCTTCAGCATTTACTTGTGTTCTGATATCAAGTAAAGGGCTTTACAGCTCTTTAAAAAGCACAATTTGCCAATAACTCTGCAGAACAGACACGACAAAATTCTGTCCCAGATAGCAAATATAGATCCTTTCTTTGCAGCAATAAGGCAGGTAGACTAACAAAATGGAATTGCTCTTACAAACCAAGAGAACTAAAAAAGAGAGGGGGAGCAAGTAAAGGGAGAGAGAAAGAAAAGAAAAAAGGCAATTAAGCTAATGCACATTGGGTATCACAAGGTTATAGATATTTCAAGAGCTGAGCAATTTACCGTCTGGAAAGGGAGAAGAGCTCTTGCATAAAATGTCCTCCAGCTCAGATTTATTATGCTTTTACTTGCATTATATGTGATACAATTAGCAGGAGGTGCCAATAAGGCATTCTCTCAAGGACGTGGTCATTTCATACCATCTGTTATTAATTGCATTGTCCTTTCCAGAGCTAGATAGAGGGGAAAAAGTTCTCTGAGAACCACCTGCAAATTCTGACTGTATGATGGCTGGAATTTAAAAATATCCAGCCAGAGTATGTGGATGGATGAAAAGTACCAGAGAAAAACTGCTTCTCAAAAATTCAAGGAAAAAATCATGAATATAAGGCCCTAGTGTAATGTATATTAAAGTTAATATATTGGTTTTTTTTTTTCAATTTTCAACTACAAAGACAGCTTCTCTGTGAAAAATAATATATGCAGAAATTAAAGAGGAACAATTACACCTCACCACTTGAGATATAGCTGTACTGTGTATGGTGTGTTGAAGACATGGTTGGGGTTTTTTTTCATTTTTATTTGCATGTTTCCTAAGTTGCTCATAAAATCAAAGATAATAGAAATTGTCTGCTGCTTCATTTTGTTTTTTTAGGGATGTAGAGAAGTACTGAACACAAGAAAAGCCAGGAAACCAGAAGGCTCTGGATGAAATCTCAGATACGGTAGCCTGTGTGGCAGATTCCACAGGGAACAAAAATACAAGCTGCATAAAAATCTCTTGTACCTCTCAGTTTCAGCACCATAACTTAATTGTAAAAAATGATAAAAATGTAGAAAATTCAGGTAGATCAAATAAAATTTGGATTATGCAGTGGTATTTTTCAGCGTTCTGAATCTTAAAAGTACTGAAATCTTTTGAAGGTCATGTTTCAGTGGAAATTGAGGAAGGCCGTCATCAGAATTAGGAGCACAGAGCAGACAATCACAGCAAGACCAAACAAAAGGATTACAAATAGGAGAAAAATAAAGAGGTGAGACCATGTTTGGGTTTAAATAATGTTAGTTTCTTTTTGACATCATGTATCAAACAAGCAGGCCAAAAGCAGGAATTTGAATTGCGCTGCATTGAAAAGATGTGAGACAGGAAGAGGAATTTGAGGGAACAGGAAGAAATTATTTAACCTGCAGGAAAAAAACAACACTTTTCATATCTAGAAGTGATATCATATCTAGAAAGAATATTATAAAAGACTATAGCCGAAGAGCTTAATCATAAGGTATCTTCTATCTAAGCATGAACACTCAAAACTGAGAACATGCTTTTAGAACACAGTACAAAAGTGGGGCTAGTCTGGCTTACAATTGCTGCTTTAAGTATTAGTGTGTCCAGTTTCCCAACAGTGCAGATATTTTCATTTTGTTTTAAATATGCAAAGTCATAAAATCTCCACAGTATGTTCTGGAAACTAATATACATGGTATCTTCTCAAATGTTTTACCTTTTATTTAAGCCTTGAAGTTAAGTTATCCCATAGCTAGCCTTTTGCTTATGAAATTTTTATATTTTGTGTTCCTTATGTAATGTTTCAAAAGATTAATTTAGGACTTTAAGGTTAGATACAGGATGCTGCAATACTTAAATTAACTGTATCATACTTCTATACATACATTAAATTAATGTTTATATCCAAAACCATACAAGTTTGTGAGATCTTTACAACACTTTTTTCATTAAAATATGGTTGTGCTTCTTTCTGGTGAGGACCTGATAGGACACAGAAAATCAGAAGTGAAATTTTATGTCATCTTGTAATATACAAGTATCTTGTACTTTCTATGTAACAAAGGGAATGCTATACTTTTGTTTCACTTTTTGAGCACTTAAGAAAACAACTTTATGCTCCTTCAAATCAGGCAGAAGTGGTTTTCAGTCCTTCTCAGGGATACACCCTCTTCCACTGTGAAGCTGTTCCCAGTCTTATTGTCTTGTTCCGTGTTCAGCAGGGAGCCTTTATATCTAAGTAGATTTCTGTTTTCATTAATTATGTATCCCACGAGGCAGGGCTAGTTGCCCTTTCCATCTTTCTATGCTGTTAATGTTGGCTCTGTACAAGAAGTACGCACTAACTTCTCTGTAGCTGGCTTAACTTGAGTACTATTATGACTGAATTATAAGCTTCTTCTGCTCGTGTTCTATGTGAACACCAAGAATCCATAGACATTTGCAATGCCCTTGTTAAAAAATGAGATGCACACATGAAAAGTGTACCCACCTAACACTGCATACAGGGCTCTGATTACAAAGATTGTTAGTTACCTCATGACCCTGGTATTGCTAAGAAGGTCCTTTGAAACTGAAGCCATGATCTCACTATGTGATGTAGAAACCAAAGGAAAAGAGGAAGATTTGCCCCAGGTACTGGCAAAGATTGTTCAACAGATCTGTCAAAATCTACCTCTTTTTCCCTCATGTGTGTTGACAGTCCTAGAGTCACAACATCATAACCATAAGCAAAACCTGGTGGGAGGCTGTGACTGGTGTGCCACAATGAACAGTTGCAGGCTCTTCAGGAAGAAAAGGCAGAGAAGGAGAGGTTAGAGGATGTCACTACGTAAGGGAGGGTTTGGATTTTGTGGCATTTACAGTTGGCAGTGACACAGTTGTGTACCTCTGGATAAGAGCAAGGGGGAAAGCAAGTAGAACAGATATTGTTGTGGGAGTGTACTATCTCCTGCCCAGCCAGGATAATGACGCTGATAAATTATTCTACAAAGAATTAAAGGATATCTCTAGACCATCCTTTGTTGTACTTATGCGTGATTTTAACTTTCCAGCCGTCAACTGGGAGCGTCATACAGGGAACACAAACAGGTCCTGGAAATTTCTGAGGCACATTGCAGGTACTAAGGGAGCCGAGTAAGAAGGGCACCCTCCTAGATTTGTTTTTTGCAAACAGAGGAAATTGTGGGGAAAGTGGTGGTTGGTGGCTGTCTTGGTCAACACTGACCACGAAATAGTTGAATTTCAAGTTGATGGCAATAGGAGCAAAACTTCAGCTCTGGATACAGGAAAAGCAGACTTCAGGCTGATGAAAGAATTGCTTAGTAAGATCCCCTGAGAATCTGCTTTTGAAAGTTTTGTTGTCTGTGACTTCTGGTCACTTTTTCAGAGACGTCTGTAAAGACCACAGAAGCAGGCAATTCCACAATGCTGGAAGTCAAGCAAGAAGAATGGCTTGGCTGAGCAGGAAAGGGAAAGTCTATAGACATTGGAAGCAAGGACAGGTGACATGGTAGGGTAGAGAGCCCTTGCAGAGAGATCTGGGTAGAATAGAGAGCTGGACAATCAACAGTCATATGAAATTTAATGAGAGAAACTGACATTTTCTGCATCTAGGAAAGTATGATGCTGGTTATACATACGAACTGGGGGAAGAGAGGCAGCAGAGCAGCCCTGCAGAAAGAGATCTAGGGGTTTGGGCTGGTTATCTTCAATACAGTCTAAGATTATACTAGACTGCTTGCTGCTTGCTGCACTACTTTCCCAGATGTCAGGGCAATTGAAGTCCCTCGGCAGGATTATGCCCTATGAGCATGATGCTTCCTGTAGTTCTTCATCAACAACCTCCCCTTGATCCCCTTGAGTGGCCAGTGGTAAACATGGACCACAAAGATTCCTTTGCCACCTTGGTCTCTAATATTCACTCGTAAATTCTCGATAGGTGCATTGCTGTTTTTCGTGAACAGCACTGTGCAATCAATCCTTTATTTACTTTTCTTTTTAAATTTAGAGGACATTCCCGTCCCCACCCCCTTTCTTTCCCTGCCTGTCCCTCCTGAACAGTTTATAGCCATTGCTTGCAGCACTCCAACCATGTGATTCATCCCACCAAGTTTCCATAATGACAAATAGATCATACTTTTCCAGCAGTACCTTGGGAAATTTTACTGTTTTCTCCTTTCTTTGCCTGCATTACTGTACTACTGTTGAAGATGTCCCTTGAGCAGCACCTGTAAGATGAATGAAATTGGAAGTGAATTGACAAGCTTTCTCAAATGGAAGAACCCCTTGCAAAGTCAAGCGGGCTGCTTAAATTACTAATTACACAATGTGCACTATTAAATTACACGTTGTTAAATCTCATCACATAATGCAGACCTTTAAAAATGCCTAATAAACACGTATTTCCTCCCATTTTACCTACATGTTGCATTTGAATTCAACAATATAGCCTAAAATAAACCCCAAGTGTTGATGGTGGGATCCCGTCACGTATCCTGCTCTTAAGACATGCCTAGGCTATTCCTCACACATTACTTGAGCAACAACATATCATCTCTTTAGAAGCCAGCACCTCTGATGAAACTGATTTCTCTTCCATGAAAAGTATATCTTGTAGGCATATCCAGAGATCGATAGCTGCCTCTATCCACTAGGATAACCTACTACTGGAGTATTTTACTCTAAGGCAGCTCCCTTAATTGCAAAAGTCACAAAGAAATAAGCAGACAGACTTATCTTACTAGTTTTGCATTCCCCAAGTTATTTGTAGCCATATTTTCAGCACTTACTGCAAAACATTCCCATTTGTGTATGCTTTGTTGAAATATGCATGCTATGGAAAGGAGAACTCTTCAGGGAATGCTGTAATCTTTTCTGTGCGCATCACATGTGGTTCTTACAAGGGTGAACTACCAAAGTAAAAAATAAGGAGAAGAATATTTGATGTAAAACCTCCACCAATGTAATGCAAAGTCAGAAACACAAACAGCTGAGAAAGCTGTATTAAAACATGTCTATGTTTGAATTTAATGGTTAGGGAAGATATTGGAGTAGCAGCCCTAGAGATAGATGCTTTTATTCAGCCACACCGGGGGAGAGCCCATATGCTTCTTTCTGTTCCATTGAACAGACAGCAGCAGATGGGCACTTCTTTTTGCCTAAGAAAGCATAGGAAGATCATGCTCAAGGGAAATGCAGCTATATGACTAGATGTTTCTGCACTAAATAAACACCAGCAGACACAGCACATGCTGTAAATCCTGTATGTGTGATCAGTGAGGAATGAAAAATAACTGCTGCTGTCCCTTATGAGGGGGGAACTCCAAAAGTGTTTAAGGATGTTGTAGGTCATGCAGAAAGAAAATTAAGAGAGGTGAGAGCTCAGAATTTTATCTGGCCACTGCTGTGAAGGATAATAAAAATGTTTTTATACATGCATTTATAACTAAAGGACAGAGAAAACCTCCATTTTTATTGGACAAGGGGGAGATTATACTGACAAAAGATGAGGAAAAGGCTGAGGTACCTAACACTTTTTTGCCTCAGCCTTCAACAATAAGGGGGTTGTCCTCAGGAAAATTGGCCTCTTGAGCTGGTAGGTGGGGACATGGAGTAGAAGAGCTGGTGGGTGGGGACACACAGTAGAATAAACTCCCTAAAATACAGGAAGTAGTTAGTAACCTGCGAAGCCACTTAGATGCTCACAAATCTGCAGCACCAGATGAAATCCATCCTAGGGTGATGAGGGAGCTGGTGGAAGAGCTCACCAAGCCTCTGTCCATCATTTATCGTCAGTCCTGGATAACTGGGGAGGTCTGGAGGTTGACCAATGTGGTCAACAACTCCAACAACTGGAGGTTGACCAATGTGACATGGATTTGCAAGAAGGGCTGGAAGGAGGACCTAGGGAACTACAGGACTGAAAAGGAGGGGCTGACCTTGGTGCCTGGCAGGGCTATGGAGAAGATCATCTTGAGTGTAATCACATGGCACCTGGAAGACAGCTGGCAGATCAGGCCCAGACAGCACACCTGGGCAATGGCAGGTCCTGCCTGACCAACCTGATCTCCTTTTGTCGCTAGCGGACTCACTTAGAGGATGAGGGAAAGCCTGTGGATGTTGTCTATCTGGACTTTAGCAAAGCCTCTGACCCTGTTTTCCAGCATTCTCCTGGAAAACCTAGCAGCCCATGGCCTAGACAGGTGCACTCTTGGCTGGGTTAAGAGCTGGACCCAGAGAGTGTAGATAAGTGGTGCTGCAGCCCCAGGCATCAGTGTTGGGCCCAATCCTGTTTAATATCTTTAATTCAGATGAGGGGACCAAGTCTACCATCAGCAAATTCATGGAGAACACCATCAGACTGTCCATCTGGATGGCAGAAAGCTCTTCAGAAGGACCTGGACAGGCTGGGTCAATGGGCCGTGAACAACGGCGTGAGGTTCAACACGACGAAGTTCTAGGCACTACACTTTGCCTGCAACAAGCCCATGTGGAGCTACAGGCAAAGGGCAGAGTGGCTGGGAAGCTGCCCAGTGGGNGCCTGTGGATGTTGTCTATCTGGACTTTAGCAAAGCCTCTGACCCTGTTTTCCAGCATTCTCCTGGAAAACCTAGCAGCCCATGGCCTAGACAGGTGCACTCTTGGCTGGGTTAAGAGCTGGACCCAGAGAGTGTAGATAAGTGGTGCTGCAGCCCCAGGCATCAGTGTTGGGCCCAATCCTGTTTAATATCTTTAATTCAGATGAGGGGACTGAGTCTACCATCAGCAAATTCATGGAGAACACCATCAGACTGTCCATCTGGATGGCAGAAAGCTCTTCAGAAGGACCTGGACAGGCTGGGTCAATGGGCCGTGAACAATGGCGTGAGGTTCAACACGACGAAGTTCTAGGCACTACACTTTGCCTGCAACAAGCCCATGTGGAGCTATAGGCAAAGGGCAGAGTGGCTGGGAAACTGCCCAGTGGAAAAAGACCGAGTATGTCGAAGCTTTACATTCAATCATGTTTTGGTCACTGCAGACAATCACAGGTGGCTTCATCCCTTGCTGTCTGTGTAGGGTCTTCATTAAGTAAACCTCTTAATTTACTTCTCTCTTGACATGTGGAGAGTGTGTTTGCCTTGTGAGTATACTGGAAAAGGTGTACCTGATATAAACCCTTCTGTGAGAGAAAACAGCAGTGTGAGTCTGCTCTTGGTGTGCTTGTCCCTTTTTGTAGTACCTAACAGATGTGCATCATCACAGCCTCTCCTACACAAAGCCGAAGGCATCAGTTTCATGGAAGAGCTCAGGTAAGTTGAAGAGCTATAGCCACAAGGTGACATCAGATGGAGAAACTTGCAAAGATATAAGAGAAAAACACAACGGTGTGATTATAACTGAGAGATCATCGGATGTAAGTTCAGGCTTGTTATGGGAGGGGAAACATCCTGCTTTCCCCACCAAAAAAAGAAGTTCATTGATGCAATGGATTATCTGATTTAAGCTTATAGAAATGGAGTAAACGATGAAATTTTCCCATTATTCATGATGGTTTATCCATGATGGATGGAAAGGATGTAAGGACTGAGCCCCTTCTTGGTTTGGTCAGCATTTTACATAATGTTTTCACACCACCCACTTCTGCCAAGTCTCCCTTCCTCACCTTGGAAGTTTGCATTAAAATATTGATCTGTATGAAGGCTACATGTAGCAGATCATACCTGTCCTGTGGAGGATATTTAGGGTGACTCTCAAAAAACTTTTTCATTGATTCACATTTTCATCAGCTGATCCCTATTCCATAGTCCTACGTATTTCTCCTAGATATGCTGAATGCCTTTGTAATCACGTCAGTTCACCACTAATTTGCACATCATGTTTCTTTCACCACCTTGGTCTATCAGATGCTAATTTAACTACACAAGATTTTCAGCTAACCTACTTTAGTGTCTCATGAATTCAGCCAAGAAACGAATACCTCTGCCAGCCCGTCTAACTCTTCTACTGTAAATTAATTTCTAGATGATTATGATCAGACCACTACTCAAAGAGAGTTCTAGGGTGAGTTTTGCTAGGTCTTTATCTACAATGTCTTCACAGACAAAGCTAAATAACTTCTAATCCAAACTTTGATACTGAGAATGTTTGTAGGAAACTAAAACATTCAATGAACATTTCAATGAAGTACATTATACTTCATTGAAAAGCATTGGTAAAATGAGTAGATTTAACATGTAGATTTAACATTCTACATGGAAAAAGACGTGCTATGAGGGCAGGCCGAGTAGGATTAAAAAAGGGTCCAAACACAACCTTCCCTCTGCCCACGTTACTTCACACAGGAGCTTTCTGCTTTGCTACACACTCCTCTTTCCCACATGTACCTCTGAAAATTGCTTCCCTTTTTCACCCATCCTTTGAGGCCACACTGCCTGCACCTTCTGCTTACTACTACACTCCATCTGCAGTTTCATAGGACTTCCTCTCTCTCTCTTTCTCCCTCTCTTTGTCCTCCACGTCCTTCACTTCCTCATGTCAGCATGATCTGTTTTCCCCAAGGCAACCAGCACTCTCCCTTCCTCCACTCTCTACACCCCCACTCTCAATCCAGTCAGCCTCCTTTACTCATGGAAACACATCACAAACCAAGAGCTACACAAACTACGAATGCAGTAAGTCACAGTAGCCTTCTACCATGTCTTCAATAGATCTTAGATGGGACAAATTATTATTCAAATTATATTTGATGTGATGACTGTATCCAAACCAGGGGAATTTTTTTTCTGTGTTAGAAATTGGGCATATAATAACCAAAATTGTAAATTTATCCTCAAAGTTTGCAATCTAATTTAAAAACAGCAAGCTGATTAGTGGTTTTTAGCTGTGGGTACTCTTAATTATTAGCATTTGCTCTTTAGTGAGTTCCTAACTTAGGAGCGCTAAGAGAATGGTGGCAAGAGGAAAGCTCTAGACCTGTTTCCAAAGTAACCGTGGAACTGGCATGAGAAGTGGTCCTGGACAACTTGCTCTGCCATGCTGTTCTTTCTCTCCTGCCCCAGAGTCTCAACTGCATCTCACAGATGAGTAGTAGTGTCTGAGCACTTTTTACCAACTATTTCAAAAGCTGAGACTTCGTGTCATTGGATCTGCTGCTTTCCTTTCTGCTGGACCTAACAGACGTGTTGATGAGTTCTCTAAGAGTTTTAGTGAGAATATCTCAATGGAAGGAGACAAAAAGCCCTCAGCAGCTCAAAACATGCTTGAAGATAATACCTGCTGTGGGTGGATGTTTTGCCACTTTTGACTGTACCTCAGCTGTTTAACCACAGTCACATAGAGGGAGATATTGCAAACCAACTGGAAGTGCTGCGCTCCCCAGAGAAGCTGTGCTAAGGCAATGTCATGGCAAACAAAAGAGATTCTTTCCAGGGAAGAGAATAACGAGTGTGCCAGGTATTTTGCTTTCAGAAGAATAAAGGGACAGTTTTACTAGGAGAAGCACAATGATACACTGGAACGAGTTTTGCTGATTAAGTTTTTGGTAAAAATTACAAATTATTTCTCCCCATGAAGGATCTTGCATGATAATTAGTTTATCAGTTACATAGCTCATTTATTTATTTATTACAAAAAGCCAACACCCCAATAAAAACTGCCTCTTTCTCCAATTAAAGTTTTACCTTCAAATCTCTCAGTAAAGAGAATTTCTGTCAAACATGAACTAATTTCTCACAACACTCTACCACCTCATGGAACTTTCAGATTAAATCTTATGAAATTATGAAAGAGACCTGTTCAAAATACTTTTAATTTATTTGTCGTGAGTTGGAACTGAGTTGATTGACGTGAGTTTTGGCCAATTGCGCTTTTCCGAATTTGCATGTTTCAAGCCTTGT
>VZRR01013229.1:125778-174622 GCA_013398015.1 Oreocharis arfaki | reverse complement strand
GAGAGTGTGTTATTATTGCCTTAATTTCTATAATTTCTTTTAGCTCTAGTTCTGTTAGTAATAAAACTTTCTTTACACTCTATGTACCCAAGTGCGTGCCTGTTTTGCCTCGCAGATTACTTTTGTTTCCCTCAATATTATTAATACCCCTTATGCAAAATAACAGATTTCGTGGGGGCTTAGCACGTAGCAAGCTCAAACCACGACATTATTTTTCAAGGAACTAAGATAATTTTGGAATTTCCAATGCATTAGGACACATTGTGGTCATTAATTTATTTAGAATAGAAATATTGGATGATAAATCAAACTTTACACACTTAAAATAAAATTAATATTTTGATTTATATCTTCTTTAAGCCCCCATGACTACTAAGGAGATTTTAAAAAAAAGAGAAGAGACTGAGGTTCCCCAGTGCTACATTTTTATGTTTCCTGTTTTCAGTATCTTGAAGAACTTTAGTTCTTTGCTACTAACTACTTTAAGATGCGTATTTATTCAAACAGTGTAATAAAGTGTGCATAATACAGGATCAGGCTTAATTCAGCACGTTTTTTAGGATCAGAGGAGTATTGCTGATATTTTCATTTTTTAGCATTTTCATTAACGCATTTGCATATTTCACTTATGTTCAACTGCACAAACAAAAGGCTTAACTGAATTTTCAAGCACTTTGGATATAGATTAAACATCTATATGTTAAATGAACCATTACTGTAAATATTGCTATAAATATGTCTATGAAAACTGAACACTGTTCTTGATTAATAGATTATACTAAGGCTAAATTGCCCTTTTAAAGATTTGTTTTCTCCATATTAATCCTATTAAAAATACCTCTGAATTTAATTAACATTTAACAGAAATTGTGTTTGGTAATTGGCTTAATGTTTTTACTAATTGGTTATGTATTAAATACTCATTTTCCAAGAACACTTCTAATTATGAAAGAATAATAATTCTAGCGAAAAAAATATTAATCTTTTTGTTGGGGAGATTTTTCTGTTTGAGCTAATAAGACAAACATTTTTGTTGAATCACCTCTAAGTTAGGATTATTATGAAGAATCAGTTCTCTCAGTTCTTAATTGTAGCTGCCAGTACATTATACTTCATTGAAAAGCATTGGTAAAATCAATAGCAAAAACTTGTTCTTAGGAAAGTAATCTGTCTTCATTTAAGCAATGTAGATGCTTGCATAGTTAAATACCTAATAGTAGTATTTACTTGTACAAAGGAAAACACTGTTTTTCTTTTCAAATAAGCTAAGCCTTATAATCAACACCTATACAGACCTTATTATTTTTGGTGTTATTTCAAGAATGATTTACAGAATTGTGATTTTATTAGGGCATCCTGTTAATGAATAAACATCTTGTGGAAGAATGCTTAGGAAAAAACTTTAATTGGAAAAAGCATAGCTAAGATGTCAGAAAGAACGAAAATCATTTGCTGTGAAATGTGTTATTTTCTACAACACAGGAAAAAATAAGATATTTTTTCTTCTCAGCTGATGAGAACAAGAAGAAATTCCTTTTCAGGTTTAATGTCTAGAATCCCAGTCCTGCAAAGTCCATATCTCCCATATGATAGACAATAAAAGATGCTGAACTCACAAATTAGTGAAAAGCATGGAAAAGTGTACTCAGAACAAAGCCCACTAAGGCTCTTTTACATGCATTCTTTTGCTTCAAGAAGCACAAGACAAATGGGCCAGAAAGATTACAACCATTGTGTAGGAATAGAAGTCAGGTACCTTAAGTGCCAAATATCTATAGGTAATCATTATTCTGGTAACATGCAAGCTTCTGAGGTACTGCCTTTTGTGTCAACGAAAGGGATTACTGGAAGATCAGTCTCACATCTAGTCTGTCCTGGTTATCTATTTTTACATGGAATCTGTAAGTGTGTTACTATGAATTTTTGTGCATGATCAAATTATTACTGTCCCATGCCATTTTTACCTCTGTTCTTATTCCTGTATTCCTGATTTATAATTGGAGTCTAGCACTGCACAAGTGATCACTGAAGTGTAACCTCCTAATTAAACTAAAGATCTCTGCAAGCACAGGTCAATTACATATGGGTGAAACATACCATGCATAATTTGGTAATTTGGCTAATGTTAGAAAAATATTCTTCTGCATGTGTAAAGGTAGATAAACAATATATAAGTTACAAAATCTTTGTTTATTGACAAGAGAGGTCTTCAGTCCTTTTCTATGTTTCTTAACATGACTTTCTAAATTTTGTTCCCCTGAAAGAAATTGTATAATCTGTATATTCAGGGAAAGATTTAGATATTTTAAGTGCCTTTTGGAAATCTTAAGAAATTACGGAAGTCACTGAGATTTTGTACTATATACTGCACGTTGACTTAGGCTCATGTTTTGGTAGGTCATCCTGACTTACTACCATGCTCTGATGCATTTAAACAATTTTATTGATTTAACCTAGAGTTTTGCTTCCTGTTCCTTCACACTGTCTTGAAAAACACATTCCTGAGTAGCCACATGGCCTTGGTGTGAAGCATAATTAGAAATGTCATCTGGAACAGCTAGAAACCCTCATCCCAGCTGGCCTTCACGGTAACCTGGTTCAAACCATCTTGAAACTGCTAAGCTATATCTCACAAAGCAACCTGGTTTGCACCGCTCCACCCTCATTTTGCCTTATATCCACTGGCTTCTGCGCTCACTGGTTTTACATTTGCCTCCTCCAGTGTTAAATCAGAGCACAGGAAGGGCACAAGCACTGTCACTGTTTGACTAGCCACAAAATGCTGTTAGGTGACAAAATGGTTCAGTTATGCCTTTCTTAGGCACCAGACTCTCATTTTACAAGGACGATTTGTAGAGCCATGTAGCCACAGTACTGAAAGGATACAAAACAACAGGGCCGTGAAATCAGCACTTGGAAATATACCTTTAGCAATATTTGAAGAAATCAAGCTTACTAAATCTTGCTAACCAGCCACATCAAGAATTAGGAGAATATGAGGAAAAAACGGTGGACCCATACAGTCCAAGATGTGCTCATGTATATGCCAGAAGCCAATTTTTGCCTTGGAAGATGCTCACTTTACTTGTTTTTTGCTTTCTTATTAGGCACAGGTCATTTGAAGCATTTTTTTAATAGGCACAAGCACAGACAGGAAAAGAGAACAGTTGTGGATTGTTTTGCATAATATATTTTCTGTAGTTTTACTTTGCTGTACATCTTTATGTCTGAGTAGTTTTACATGTTGCGTCTGTGCTGTCTTTTTTGCATATTCAAACACAAATTCTTTGACCTTATGGCTTGCTTTTGCTTAAAGTTATACTTCACGGTCTGTTGTTCCTCATTGTCCCAGCTGCTTCTGTCGTCTCCTTTGGTGCTCAGTTCAAGTACGTCCTGTATATAGAAAAAGTGTGTGACTTATGCAAACCTCGCATACCCACCGGAGCACAGGCCTAATCTGGCCCATCACTACCCTTCCACCTCCAGTTCATTGGGAAAATAATAGCTCTTAAATTGCAAATTCTTTGGTGTATATGATGTGTTCTTTGTACTGCAGTTACTGTTCTAAAATCCTTCCAAGCAGATGCAAAATTTGTCTTTGTTTCTTTGTCATTTGCTACCACTGAAAGTAGTGGTTTTGCATAAATCATCATTTCATACATGGCAATGTGTCATTGTTAAATATTTCACACATGATGACCTTTGAGTGTTTCTTATTCAAAGATTAATGCAAGATTTGTGTGAGGTATGTCTAATGATCTCTGTATAAACATTGAAAATTCTCTCTTACAAAGACTCAGGCAGGTATGAGTGTCATTTTTGAAATTCACCCTTCAGTAGAAGGTCCTTTGGCAGTGTTTGATAGTTCTCATGTGCTAAATAAAATAACAATGTGCCAAGCTGAAATAAACACAAATTAGCAACTTTCTTCCATGTTATTTAAGGCTTGATTAATGCATTTCAGGCGTTGTTTCTGATACAGTAAGGGAATGCCTTTTGTTGCGAAACAAAACTAATGTCTAAATGGTGGTTTGTCTTAAACCGTTGAACTTTGAGTTGAAATGCAAAGATCATCCTTGTCTGAAAATATTGTTAGCCTGGTTCCTTGAATAAAAAGTTTGAGGAGTTCATGCTAGATTTTTAGTTGTCTACCCCTTAGAAATTCTCCTGCTGTAAGGAAAACAAAGTCGCAATATTAAAACTGACTTCAAACTCCCATCCCCAAAGATGCTCAGGGAAAAGCAGAACAAGTTCTGTGGAGCCATTTGATCAGGCACCTACCTATCAAATGTGTCAATTACCAGTCGTAGTAAGTATTTTAATGCTGGATGCTGAAAACTGAGACCAGCTGAGTCTTTATGAGAGGTATTTAAGGTATGATGTGGTAGTGTTACCAACACCTTTCTAGCCGCTAATGCAAAGCACAGCAAGGTGAGGCCTGCTGTAGAGGAAATAAACTTATTTCAGCCAGACCCAATACATATGATCAAGGTGAAGTGAATCTTCTTAATTTGTGTATTAATTCAACATTTTCGTTGTTTTTTTAATACATATTATGGCAGAGCTCTATTAATGACATTTTCGTAAGTAGATCAAAAAAACCATCCCTTCAGCCCTCTGCTGGAAAGACGCTGCTCAAGAGTGGAAGACAAGTGCTATAAGCAAGCAAGACTGTCGCATCAGACAGACAAGTAAGAAAGCTAACTTCTAATAATTCTGACCTATAAAACAGTGAAACCCTGGAGTGCAAATGAGGTGTGATTAGACAGAAAGGCAACCTGGTTAGAAGGGAATAATTAGTGAAAAAGTAAAATTGGCCTGAAAGAACAGAAAACATCATCATCTGGATGCTTGATGTGGTGGTGGCTTATATCCTTTTATGTGTCTAGAATAGGAAAAGGACTTCATTTTCATCCAAAATTGTGCATTCCTCTCTCAGATGAAATGAGAACTTCCCAAACTTAGCATCCGGTTTCTTTCCTACACAGATTGAAACATACACAAGCTTCCTGCAGCAGCTTGGGCGTTCTCCAGGGATGTTTGAGTGACTACAGGCACTGTATTGGATCTTCTTTGGAGTGAGACACTGCTTGTTATTGTATTGTTCTGCCGTTGGACCCGTTTTGGGACTAGTTTGGTTTGTCTTTTGGAGCTGGGCTGGAATTGTTTTTTCTTCCCCTCTGGAGTGGTTTGGTACATTCTGAAATCTAATTTTTATTCCTCTCGATAATATATATATATATAAAATTAATCTTTACGTTTCCTTAACAAATGATAATTGAAATCCTGTAATATATTACCCCTACTTGGTTATTGTTGGTTTTGGCCATTGCTGTAATTTTGATTGTGAGAAAAAGCTAATTTCTGTACAATACTCTGTTTAATTCAGATGTATGTAGATTCTTCATCCCACATGCTTCTCCTGTTCTTTTTGAGGGAGGCAAGACCATTGGACAAAAAGTCTCAGACCTCCATTTCCATGATTAAATAAAGAGATACCTTACAGCTCATTTCCAGTATGAATATGGTGTAGAGTTGTTTAAAAAGGGAATTCATTCGGAAGCTGTTATGATGTCATCCACAGGTATACTTTTTAATATAAACAGTACTTTTCTGCATGTTTACTGGTACAATATTTCAAGCTAACAACTATAATTTATTATTTAATGGACTGTGTGATTAATGGAATATATCATGTTTCATTCATCACTAAATTTTTCCTGTCATGTTGTGCTTAGAGGTGTTCATTGTGTTTACTCTGGACTTCTTCACAGTTCTCAGTATGTGATTTTTTTTTTTTTTTTTTTTATTAAACAAGTTCAGTGCTAAACATTTTAAATATTTACCTATATATGTATGTATAAGTAAAACATAGTAAAAAATATGAATTCTAATGGAGCCCACACCATTGGTCCCACATGATGCTAGATGCCCAATTTTTTCAGCAATATACCCACTTTGAGTAATACCCAACATATTTCATAATCTCTGGTTCTTTGCAACCTGGTATGGTTTCCAATTTTAATTTATAATTTGATCCATGATTTTTCATATATTGAAAGTTTATTACACAGCTGAAAATTTGCCTTCTCTCAGGCATTATTCTTTTACTGTATAGAGACCTCACATGTTGGATCTGGGTCACATTACGAAAGAGGCAGTGCAGCCAAACTAGGAACCTAGAGCTATCATATGCAGACCATATTACTAGTTTGTTTCACTACTCCCCATGTTTTGGCTAACATACTCTTTGTGTGGAAATAGCATTAAACTAGGCAAATAGCATATAAACTGAGGCAAATTAAAAATGAAATTTCTGAAGTGGTAAAAATTCAAAGAAAGCAGAAGAGGAGAGCAGCCTTCTGTAATCTACAGCTGAGGAGAGACACGATGAATATTTTTGACGTTAGCAGGAAAACACCTCTGACTCCAGTGACATTAAAATTTCATTGTGATCTCTTTCTGTCTCTGCCTAAACCAGCATCTTTTGCATTTGTTCTTCATGTTTTCTAGTCAAGTTAAATGAGTTTGACTTTGGGATATTTATGTACAAAATACTGCTTGACAAAAACCTGTCTTCTTTCCATTCCTGGATTTGGGGATTACTTGTTTTCTTATTTAAATGGGATTGTTTTTGAGAGCCTTTTTCTATGATTTATAGATAAAAATATTTTTGCACTTCAGATATGCAGAATATTAACTATTATCATGTTTGGCTTTTGTTGAACAAATTCAGGTATTTCATATATATAAAATAAATCTACATCTATATAGTCTAGAAAAACTATATACCAGTGTTGTAGTATGCAGCACTAATGATATTTTCAGGATTGCATTATGGCTTTACTGCATCAGTTTTGATTCTGACTATCTGAAGCTGTATTTTAGTCTGTTCTCATGGAATTTAGTGGAGTCATGCTAGTTGCATCGGCAGAGAATTTTGCAGGGTCATCGTACATCAGCCTTCTGCAACACCGTATTAGTGATGTCTGTTATCAGAAATTAGTCCAACTTACAATATCTTTGTAAGATTTGCAAGTACTGTGTAACAGGCAGGAGGACAAAGACATTTTTAGAGGTTCATTTAAGACCCGTCTGTATGCTGAATGGTCTCACAAGCATGTCAAAAGGGCTGTTCAACACATGTTTCCAAGCTTAATTTATTTTCAGCTTTCAAGGTTAGGACCCTCACAATGTATAATGGTCAAATAATACCAACCAATAATACCAAAAGCAATTCCAGTTGAGTTTGTTAACCAAAATTCAGATCTCTGTTGAAGAATGTCGCCCTTACAAAGCAAAATGTCTATGCTTGCACCACAATCCATACAGAATTATTAGTAGTGATTCATATCTCTGACTACTTGGATTTAGTTTGCAACTGTTGACAACTAATTTGAGAAAATAAATATCAATTTGCTTCCTGAGGTTTGGATCAAATCTAATTCTAAAAATGGCTTCCAACTGGCTGGAGACCATGGGCCATGATTTTGAATTAATACGAATTAGGGTATATCCTAATTTCTTATTTGGTGTAAATGTTCCTGGATTGATTTCGCCACTAAACCATTCCCAAGCTCTAATTGCTTCTTGCACTTCTAAAAGTTCTCTCCTTCTTGTTTTCTTTTCTTCTTTAATCCCAGTTAAATCCTTAGCTCCTGAGGGACATTCTCTCCCTCTCTCTCTCTTTGTCTCTTCTATTACATGGTAACATGGTATTGTATGTGATAATATGTCGAAGATGAGATGGCATTATAGCAGAATATGAAACAGAAAAGACAGATTTCAACATAATGATAGGTTTGGTTTAGACAAATGTGATCAAAACAGAAAGGAGGAAGGGGGAAACACTTATTTTGAGTAGTTCAAACAAATAGTAAAGGAATTGGGAAGAACTAAAATTTGAAGCAATTTTGAAGAAGGGGGGAAAAAGACCCACCTCACTATTATAAATAATTATGGGTAAACATAGTGGCCAAGAAAGTAGGAAGGCAGAGGCAGATAATAATGTGATTACTTTGGTAATGGTATGCATTAGATACGATATGGGAACAAACAATAACCCATACTTAATGCAGCCAATACACTTATTGATTTTCTTAATGGTAAGAGCACTGCTCCAAAACCAAAACCAGATGTCGTTTTCTATTATTCTCCGTCACTTATGAGCCCATGTCCACAGTCCCCCTGATTAAGAGCAAGAGAAAGAGATAGTAGAGTAATATATATCAAATCTCACACCTACTGGACGAGGTTTGTGTTTCATGTAAAAGTCGCCTGGCTTGCTGTTGCTATTGAAAAAAAAATGTATGTATAGCATAAGGTGACAATAACAAGTATTACTTTTACTTGACACATTAGTTAATTTTATTTTGCTTCATTTATATCCTTTCATTATATTTTTTAAGTACATATAGCATATACTTGCAATTAATTCATCTGACTGCAAATCTAGGTAAATTTCATTGACAGGGTTTCAGTCTTAGCACTCCTTATCTGCACTCCTCTCACTTATATTTAATATGACTAGACTTTGAACAACCTTGCAAAATACAGATTAATCAAAACTTCATCTTCTTTGGTGCCATATCCTGTTTTCAGCAATTAGAAAGGTGTCTGGCATACGGAATCAAATCCAGTGCAGAAAGAATAAAGGAGCCCTATATTGTGATGTTATCCCGTGAACAGTCTAATTTAATCCTTTCACAGACTTTTGTATATGTCCAAGGCAACATAGATCTGATCAACTAGAAAGACTAGGCCATTAAGCACCTTCTACTACCACCAGTATGGATACCTTTATGATAGGAATGTAACTAGTTTATTTTAACAAAAAGCAATGAATTAGAACACCAGATACAAATAAAAATCAAACTTAATAAATATCGAGCCTTAGTGTAATTTTACTAATTGGTGTCTGGCCCAATACATTTTTTTTAATACAAATATGTAGCTTGGGATTCAAAATAATAGATTTGGGAGAGGAAGAATTATTATTTCTAGATCAAAAAATATCATTATGATTGTTTTCATAATGATATTATGAAATAATGTCATAAATAATTACTTCGTAATTTTGACACTCGTCTCTCAAGAACTCGGAAGAAATAACTGCACAAAGAAATCAGTTCAGAATCAGTACATACAGCATATGATTCATGTGTTCCAATCTAACACTGTAGATGTAAGCCTCTACATCCATATTTAGGAATACAATTTCTCACAAACACTTGGTTTTCACAGTTTCTGTTGACTTATGTTGAAAATCTTCCACTGAAATGCCTTCCTGTGGTTTTAGGAGGCTAAACAGGTGGCCAGATTTGACCGGAACTACTTGGGTCTTTTAAATGCACTACCAAAATTTTTTTGTGAATTCCTATCTCAAATTTATGGTGGCAATTTAACAGATTGTTCTTAAATCAACTAGGGAATCTGTTCCAGGCTCCAAAGCAAGGCCAAAATGCAGGATCTTGACAAAGCTCCTAGGAAGTGCTGGTCTTCATACAAAGTCAACCAGCCCCATGCATGCTCTGTTCCTCTTGTGTTTCGGAGGTCTGCTGTGGCTCTCATGACAAAGAGAAAAGTGGGTGCATACAGAAGCATCAGATAACTAAAACAGCTGTCTGAACTGGTCAAAAGGGCAATATAAAAGAGAGCAGCAAGCAGAGCTGCCATTGAAGTAAAAAACATTAATCATGAGGACTGTCAAAACCAGTCAAACACCAGAGCAAGTGGAGGAGGAAAGTTCTGGCAATGCAGGAAACAGGGAGCAAGAAAAAAAAAGTTTTAAAATCTGAATACCAATTGAAAAGGTGAAGAGAAAAAAAAAGGTAAAGAAAGGATGACTAAATGCAAAAAAAGGCAGCAAAATTTGGCAACAAAAATTTTGTCATGCAAACAGCAAATAAGAGTAATTTTGTGCTGGGAAAAAACCCACCAGTAGAATGGCGGGGAAGGTGTTCCTTAAGCATTATACTCTACCTGTTTTCCCCTAGGACTGCTGCTCATACGTTCTTTTAAAAAATATTTTCATTTTCTGCTTGCAAACTAAGTAAATTTAAGATTTATAAATTATACTGCTGCTGTGATGAGACAAACAGGAGACACTGTAGGAATGTGGAGATCTCAGTGGATTTTAACTCCAGGAATTTTTAGACTGGTTTAGAAAACCAGATTATTTAAAAAACGCAATTTATGTCTTCTCCAATTTTTACTCACATGAGAAGTATGCAACAAAACCAAACCAAAATCCCACCGCCAAATAACAGCAAAAAAGACTTGTCTTGATCTCCCACATCTCGGTTTGGTAACCCAGCCTGTCTCTCAGCTTTAGCCTTAGAAGAAATTGTAGAGGAAGGAAACAAGTGCTTCAGTAAGGCCAACAAGATTACTTGTTTCTTCCATCTCCATCCTGGATTCAATGGAAATATGGATATAGACCTCAAGCATTTACAGCTATGCTCATCCTTCACTGAAATATCAACTTCAACTACTAAATTTGGTATTCAACACCCCTGAAAATCTACTCCAGTGTGCAGATGTAAAACCTGAAGAATTAAGCGCTTCAGGCTTGAAAATACCGAGGGTGAGGATAGAGCCACCTTCTTACCTGATCACTAGTTCTGATCAAATTTCTCTGAAAAAAATCAATTTAGGACAATCCTGAGATAGGCACACATTCTAAAATAAATTTCATTTTGTGTATTTTTGCACAATTATTGTAGAAAGAAAACTAGAAGACTTTTTGTATCACAGGCTGTAGTTCCACCAACCTGCAAAACTGTTGTTTTATATGTTCCTGCAATATGACTCAAGCTCTTTTCCTGAATGATTAAAGATTGAGAACATTTTATTGAACACATAAGAAAATCTTTCTCTGCCTTATAATCTGTTCATTATCACTGTCATTGAAATGAAAAGATGGGGCATCTCCATTGCAATATGACAGTTTGGCTAGGAAGAAGCAAAAATAGATTGCAGATCTCAAAAAGAAGAAAAATACTTGGCAATTTTTTTTTTTGTTGTACATCTACAAATTTAAACAGTTTAAGAGGTTAAGTTAATAAAGCAAAGAAACAATAAAGAAGGAAGTCTTAACTTGTAAGGAATAAATAATGAGAATAATGAGGAAACCTACAATTAAATCTTCACTTAAAAATCTAAAGACATTTTGCATCTTAAATATTAAAAGGAGCTACCACTATTTAACGGTATAATATTAGATTATGTTTTTCATTAATCTTTATTTAGAACTTTCCCAAATTTGAAAAGTACTTCTAGTTTAGACAGAGATCATCCTTCAGAAATGGAATGCTGTTTTTAGTCAATTGTGTTATCCAGCCAAACATTGATAGAGAACTTTAGTGAAAAATTTTTAGCATTCTCACATCTTACACATCTAGAAATACTCAGAAATCTTTGATTCTACATTTTCTTCAATCCATCTTTAAACTGTAAGCATTCAAACCAGAGCTGATAGTTTTAATTTTAAATACACACTGGAAATACAAGTGTTGATGTTTGTTGTCCTGCAAAAGCATTTTTGTTGAATGAAAGAAATTCCATAGGTGGATTTTTGCAATTTCTTTAAAGTAGTCCATAAGAATGCTGTTTACCTTCTGCCCCCCTCACTCCCCTCCTGCCTCGTACGCTTCCTCAAAATGACATTGTGGGTTTCTGAAGTTAATCAACTCCTACAAGCAATGCAACTACAAGGAATAAATAGATTTCATGTAATTAAAAAAGCAGGCCAAATTATGAAAGTATTAAGTACTCATACCCACCTGTTTAACTCATATTAGTAATATCAAAATATCAAAAAAACCCATTGAAAACACATAAGTCATATATCCTTAAATATAGAAAAACATTATTGGTTGCCACTGGGCCTCCTAGGTTAACATATTTTTTAAATACACAATTTTAATCATACAAAAGTAAAAAATCCACCTTTCTTTTATTTTAATACAAGCACAATTTTGTCAGAATATAACTTTTAACCAAGATGCAAATCAAATGAGGAAGAAAGACAAAAAATCTAGGCATCAAGAACGTTAATAAAACCATCCCACTCACACTTATGATTCCTATAAAAATAAAAAAAATTCTAAATTAACTTAGCTACATATGCCATATTTATTTTGTTAAGTAACAATGCGTTGATGAAAGCAAAAAATTTGAGGAAGTGTGTAAGGGATCTGACTGCTGTTATGTATGGTGTGTTACTGTTAGAATACCAGCCTTTTTTTTCCTTTTTTATCTTAACATCCTATGCTACTTAAAAGAAATAATTTTGAAAATGTCAATTTTAATATCTTGGCATTCCTCTTTTTTCTACTGTTTTATGTATTATTATTAATATTACTCTTACTCTTACTATTATTACTTTTTGTATGAGGTGAATTTCGCATTGCAGAGCACTTTGCATTTGCAGCAGCTCTACAAGCTTGAACTGTGGCTCATTTTATATACAAATATGAAACTAGTGTTATTATTTTCACAAAAAGAAATAACCAGCGTTATTACTGTCCAGCATGTGTTGCATGAAAGCTGCTATCACTGATAACAACTAAAACCCTCTGTCGTCCTTCACACGGCGTTTGGCTTCAATGTTTTGGCTGATGGTTCTGGATTGCTACTCCTTCTGTGGGGTAACAAGCTGAGCGAAAGAAAAAGTGAAATTTAGCTAAAGAGATTGGTATTTTAACTTCCTCTTGAACCTCTAGGGAGCTGGAAACACAGGGTTGATTTAGCATCTGCTCTGACAGCAATGTTTATTGTGTCTTATCAGTTACATCTTTTTAGTGCAGCTGTAAAACCCTACCCAGGTGGCCTTACGGTGTTTCAGAGGATGACTACCACTAATTTTTCACACAAAGTATGCCAGTGTGTGGAGAAGCAGAGGGAGGAGGAACCAGACCCAGCGCTGGCTCCAGAAACTCCCTGCAGTCGTTCCGTCCCTGCCATAGAGAAGTGGAGCTGAAGCACACTGTTGTATGTCGGGAAACAGCTCCCTCTCCTTCTCCCCACGTTGTGAATTAGGGAGACCGACCTTCATTTACAATGACACTTTTCACATTACACACTAAAGTCTGCCATGCATTTACAGCCTGGTGCAGCACCATACAGTGGCAGAAGTGAAATGCTGCAGTCTAAAGAAACCCTTTGAAATCTCTTTCGCTGGAGGAAAAAAAATTGCTTGCAAAGAAAATGGAGAACATGAGAACACCTGAGAATCCCAAAGCTGAATTTTCTTATTAATAGAAGATACAAAGTTTCTTATTTGATAAAAATAGAGTTGTATTTGGGATTTCAGTAGTGAAAGGTAGGTGTAGAGATATGCTCTAAAATGTTGAAAATAAGTTTTCTATCAAGTTAAATGCTTTCATGAGAATACATTCAGATCTTTGTAAAGATCTATATATATGTGGGGTATACTTTAATACAATTTTGGGGGACAGACACTCAATAATTTTGTATTTCACATAATAGATCTATACTTAGGTTGTTATTCCTGCAGTAAAAATCTTAGTTTAAAAGATAAAAATAAAAAGTTTAGAAATTCATCTGAGGCACTAAGAAAGTAAAATGAAGTACTATGTACTTTCTTCTAACCAGTAATCAGCAGAGTTTAGTAAAGGAAAGATTGTGTGCAAGTGAACTAGCAGTTGGCTCCAATCAAAATCCTACACAACTACCTGAAAATGGATTCACACAAATCCCACATTTTGTCTTTAGACACAAGATACTTATTCATTGAACATCTTGAGAGAAGTTTATTGAATTAATCTTAGAGAGGAATTCAGATCAGGCAATGAAATATGTTTCTCATTCTCTTTCATGCCTGTATGCATGTGTGCACATAACATGCAAAACCCTGAAATGTCCTTTTTGCATCCTGTACATTGCTCCAATGCCGAAGAAAAGCTAATGTGAAGAAATGGCACAGTGCCCCTGGAAAATACCTTAAAAAATTTGCACGCTTATCCTCTAAGACATATGATAAAGAAGAATCAGAGAAATGCTAACAGAAAAAGAGATAATTTCCCCGTAAGAGGGCTAAGTAAGCTTTAAAGGGAAGCAAATTATGTCTTCAGGGTAAAAGATCTGCTGGCAGCAGTTAAGCAAATTTGGTTGAAAGCAGTTAAAATTCCCAAGTGTAGAAATATTAGACTGCTTGTACTGACAGAAATTATGTTTCATTCGATGATCTAATTCTTGAAATGTATAGCAGAAATGCAGAACAAACAAAAAGGGTTGAAGCCAACTCCAGACAGACACTCAGCTAGCAAGTCACTGACTTCCAATAATTCTTGGCACATTCTTCACATTTCAAAATACAAGCAAATACTCACAATTCTGAAAGCTGTACACCCCAAGCCTAAATATGAGTCGAACTACAGTGTGTGAACATACAGCGTTGCTGTAGGTATGTCATGGTTAGTAAAAGAATATTCTGTATGCTCTAAAGAACAAAACCAACATGGCAACATGATTCATCCAGTGATATTCAAAGTGCTAGAATTAGCAGGAATTTACAAACCTCTTACTGTGTTTGTCCTCTCCGCTTCACGGGATCTCTTGGGCTCTTGCTTTGTCACTCAGAGTAATAATGTTTAAATGCTTTCATGATCGATTAAATGAGGTTACACGTTGCTCTTCAACATGAGTAAAGGAAAGACACCAGAGTACTACCTCTGCATATGCCCCATACTCCTTAAAAAAGTAGGAAGTTTAGCAGTGTGTCATGATCACAGTGACATTCTGGTTGTGACCTTTGCATTATCAGCTGTTTCTGCCATTGCCGAATTCTATTGATGGACATTGTACAGCCACCGTTAGCTGCATCAACAGCTTGAGGACATGGAAACACTTTTCAACTCCTCTGGTAGGACTTCTATTTAGACTCCTGGCTGTGTTAGTAAAATAATATAAAATATGATTGCTCAAAACAAGATATAAAACCTTGCATTGTTAAATGACTGACGGTAATAATTTATTAATGAGAGGCATTCTCATGTGGCTGGTACCAGCTGCTGACTAAAAGACCCTGTCTCTACTAGTACTCATATCAGCTGTATTTCTTCCATAAAAGCCAGCAGGATTGATAGTCAGGTCAGATTTGAATCTTTTATGGAGAAAAATAAGTACTTTTTTGGCTTTAATTTTAAGGAAATCTTTAAGTTGTATTTTTGCAACGAGAAGTTCAAAATAAGTCAGAACATGTTAAAAATTATTTAGGACGAATTACATAAATTTATATAAATTTATATAAATTATATAAATATAACACAAATTATCTACAAATTATATCAATTAAACCACTTAAAAAGAGCTGCATTACAAAAGAGATATTTCCGAAATTAGTTTATAAATTTGGAAAATGGTATCCTCAATTTCAGTATAGAGAAACAGGCATGATATGTTCAAAATCACCCAGAAAATAAGCCAAGCACACCAAGAACAGAACTGTCTTCAGTACTCTCCTGAAACTCAAGCCAGTAACATATTCTTTAGTTTATGGTAAAACCTGTAGTTTTTATTCCACTTTCCTCATAAGTCTTTTCCTTAACTTTATTATCTACTAATACTTGGTATCTACTAATACGGATAGAATCATGGAATGGTTTGGGTTGGAAGAGACCTCTGAAGCTCCTGTACTCAAACTCCCCTGCAGTGAGCAGGGGCATCTTCAACTAGATCGTTTTGTGACAATGCTCTTCCTTGCCATGTCTCCAAAAGAGACATATTTGTGACATTGCTGCTTTTATTTGTTTAATCTCTTTGATAACGTTCGTCATTGACTTTTCTCTATTCATGTGTTTGGCTTGATAATTAGGATTCCTGAATAAATACTCAAGGTAAGCAAGCTATGCTTAAAATATTGTATACATGGTTATCTGTGTGTAAGAAAACAGAAGGAAAAAAAGAACTGGGTCAAATTCTCTAATGTGATATTAGCGTTGTAAAAAAAAAAATAGGTTAAATCTTAAGGAACAGAAGATGATTCAGATGAAACTGGGTGAAATACTTCAAGGCATTAACCAGACAAAGTGAGTTAGTATCTTTATTAATAACCCTAGAAAGGAAAATAGGGTTGCTCCTTTCTGACTGAACATTTTGATCCAGCATCCCATAGAAGCAGTAACTTCTGCTGGTAGAAGAACATATAGTGGCCACAGAAAATGATGAAATTAAACACTGCAGTGGCATGTACTGTAAATTGATCAGTGGGGCTTGAGTCATGTCAGGAGTAAAGTTCTTTAGTGGTTTGCCATGGCACTCATCTTATTAATAATAATTTCATTCATGATTTTTGCACAAAATGCAGGTCCACATCAAGAGTAATTGCAAATATGGGAGGTGCTGGAAACATAGGCAAGAATCAGGGTGCAGTAAGGAAAGAAAGGCAGTCTAGAAGGCTGGAGATAAAGAAACAAGCTGTAATGCAGAGATAGGGAGTGCAAACCTGGGATGAAGACTTGGGATGGATGCAAAAATGTATTTTCTTTCTTTCTTTCTGACTAGGCATGGGAATAAGCAGCAATATGAGTGGTCACAACTTGAAAGTAACTCTAAAAATGAAAGAATTGTTTTCATTGGACACAGGATGAATGTGTGCTGCTAATGAAGAGAGTAACAGCCATAAACTAGCAAATTAATTTCTTCAGGAAGGCTTAAAAGGGAATAAGTGCCACTGTACAAAGCAAAAGCAAAACTCCTTGTCTGGATACTCATCTCCAAAAAAAGAGAGGAATACAGGGTAGAGCACAGACTACAAAGAAAACCAAGAGAGACATATGTCTAGAAAAAGAACATTGACTAGTTTAATTCTTTTGATTAATAAAAATCAAATTAGAAGCAATCACTGTCGAACAACACCTGGTATTGAAAGCAACAGAATACACTGAACAGCAATGCTGATTTACTTACAAGTATAGACAGAATGGTTACTGTAAACCAGAATTAGAAACTTACCATTATCTCTGCAAAATCTTTTTCAGCAAGTGGCTCATTTCGAGGAGAGGGTGTGAAGCTGCACAGGAGAAGGAACAATAGAAAATGGAAAAACTGTAAAAGTGTACAAAAAGAGATTATACAACTACAGTTCGAGGTTGGACTTGCTATTCCAAAGTCTTTCCTATTCCTATCTTTCTCCTTTTATCGGTTCCTTGTTATTCCTTGCAGCTTCATTGTGACACAGGTACCCAATTTTCTTCCTGTCCAGCTTAAACAGAAAAAAAGACAGATAAGTTTGCATTTCTTTTCACAGAAATGTTCTATTACTCTGTCTAATAAAGAGGTGCATTTTCATGTATCAAAATATAATCACTGGAACCTGCGAGTCCACTTGTCACTAATATGATTTGACTTCTGCAGACAAAGTATAAAATGGAGAGGAAGGAAAAGGAAGTCAAGCAATAGCTTGGTATGTTCATTATTCATCAGGTAATTACTAGACATAAAAAAAACTAATGTAATTACTGTCTTATCTGCATCCAATTTCTTTTTGTATTGTAGGAAATAAAACAAATGATGACTAAAACCTCAAAAGAAAAAAGGAAAAGGAAGAAAAAGAAAAAGAGAAAAAGAAAAACAAAAAGAGAGAAAAGAAAAAGAAAACTAAAAACAAAAACCAAAAAAAAAAAAAGAAAGCTAGGAAGGGTTGGACTTACAGGCTAGTACTGGACACACCTCTGAGTTTCTGTCCCACCATGTTTTGCCCTCTGGTTGATGCTAAATGGGTTACTTGGTGTATTGTATATGAATAANGGGTTGGACTTACAGGCTAGTACTGGCTGGACACACCTCTGAGTTTCTGTCCCACCATGTTTTGCCCTCTGGTTGATGCTAAATGGGTTACTTGGTGTATTGTATATGAATAAAATCTGATTTTGCACAGAATTCTCTTCTGCAGGTTTATCAACTTTAGAGCTCTCACACATTCCAGAAAGAAATTGCTTTGGAACGAGATCAAAATATCTAAACAAATTTTAGTGATGATGTCTTTCACTAATTTTTTTAAGTCAAAACAGTAAGAGCTCTTAAATTAAGCACATGAAAGAATGCAAACAGCAATCAGGAACAGAGCACAAACATTTGGTTGCCTTTAGAAACCTTCAAAACTACTTGGTTTTACACTTGCATATTTTCTTTCTCATAACTACATTTTCTGATCAATGTTATCCTTGGAGCTACTAAAAGCATGTGTCTTCCCTACAGCTGTTTAGTTGATTTATTTCTGCACTCGGTGGAGCTGCCTTCACTTTACCATTGTGAAGAGTAACAGTTTGGAGTCTGGGGTCTGGTGTGCCGTCAAGGCTTTGGGGTTTAGGAGGTTTCACTGCCATTAAGTGCTCTCTAAGCACTTTAAGTCCGTGTGTCAATGGGAAGAAGATCCTTAGTATTGGTTTGTTGAACAGATAAGAGGATTATAGCTAAGTAGTTGCTACTTGGTGCGAATGATCTTCTCTCTTCTTGTTTCATTATTTTTCTTGGCCTCAGCTGACCACTGAAGGCAAGAACAGAATGTTTTTACAGACACAACATGTCCTGATATATAGCTCGCTGACAGTTCCCTCTAGTTTTCCAAGGCAGAAATGTTGTTCTTTCTTTTCGGAAACATCATGTTTTCTTGTCTGCACAATCTGGTGAGCTGGTGGAGTTGTCCAGGTTAGAGAGACCTTCCAGACCCTACATTTGAATTTTCAAACAAGGAACAGTCTAAATGTATGGCCTCATAGGTCTTAGCTATTAATTATTAACTATAAATGTCAGAAATGCCATGCACGTAACATTCTAATCTTGGAGCTACACAGACCACTCCCTCCCTGACCAGGAGGGAGTGGCAGTGTGTTTGGCCCATTTTTGCAAGACACTGTATGAACAGGCAGCAGTAGAAAAAATGAAATTTATTAGATTCATACATATGACTCATAGCTTTGCATTATACATTTTTGTCTAAATAAACCTTTAAAATACTGATTTTAGAATGCGTGGCTACTCAGATGTATAGAGCTTGGATGATCCTAACATTAAAACCGTAGAAATATACGTGCAATGCAAGAGAAAGAAATGGCATTTTCTTAAAAGATGAACCAGCTGTGACATTTTTTTACTGTTATTATTTTTATTGTCGCTTTTCCCCCCTCTTTAATTCAACCCACAAAACACCACAGCAGCTGCCTTAGAGGCAAGCTGCTGCGAAAGGCAGAGTCCAAACCAACCTGCTATTTAATTACTATCCTTAGTTATGAATCAGTGAACAGGCACTACACAGTGTTTTTGCCTTCCTGATTGAATTTCCCCCTTTGTAATAATTGCTTTTAGCACCAAGAACATTATGTTCCAGAAAACAGTCTCACCAAGAGACCAAGTCCCCAGCTGGGACGTGAACTTGCGGCACTGAAGTGCAAGGGAAGAAGTGCATCGAAGCAGTGACAGAGCTTTGTCTCACTAAAATAAGAGGTGAAGCTCTTCTGTAATTAACTCAGTGCTGGCTGACTCGCCGTGTTTGCTCTCAGCAGAAGGGGATGTTGTACACTAGCTTGAGAACTGAAGGGCCTCTCATTTACACATGAAAAGCTATTCTCCGCTGGGGCTCACCAGGGCAGGCTGCGGTGCTGTGTACAGCCGTGCAGCCAGGGCTCGGGACGACTGCTCTCCTCCCTCCTATGACACCCCAGCAGTCTGCCCATTGTCTGCAGAAATGAGCCCTGCAGCCACACCAGATTCCTGTTTGACCCTACTTTGGGATTTTTTTTCTGCAATGATTGAAATACAGCTTTTCACTGCATGTCCAGTACAAGAGCTGTTCGCAGGGCTGAGAGGCAGAAGATGCAATCTGGTTCAGGCACTGCAGGGCTCATCTCAGAAAAATATAAGTTTTATTTGCTGGATCCTCTTTTAGGAGACAAGGTCTTCTGTGCATTGTTGCTGTGTAAAAAGATTCATATCAAAATAACAAGCTGTCATTTTTCCCAAGCTGACCAGAGTTAAATTAAGTCAATATTGTGAAACATAGAGGGACCTTGTTTTGAAATGTTTTCCTCATTTACTTTCACCATGGGCACCTGTGTTATCTCAGAAAAAAAAAAAAAAAACAAACAACAAACCTGAAGATAGCTATAATTCCAGTTGCAAAAGTATTTTTGTATTTTTTTTTTCAGATATATAAATTGGAACTACACCAGTGTTGCTGAATTGCACCCATCTAATAGGTTTTTCTCCTTTACCTCTGGGAAGGAAAGTAGATTAAAAGAGAACGTAACAGCATGCTTCAGAGGAGGTCAAACAGGGCAACCAAAAGAATATTTACTTTTCTTTCTAAGATTCAATTATTAGAATCATGAGGCTAATTCCATATGAAGATGCCTCATTTCCTCCCTAGAAAACATAGCTAAAACTGTCTTCAAAATCATAACAATACCAACAAAAAGGAAAGTAATATTTTTTCTGAAATTATTTTTAGAAGTCTCTTACAAGGCTTATTTTCCAATAATTTTATTTTCTTCTATTTATTTTCTCCTATTCTTTTGCCCTTTTATCAAACTTGTTGGGGTTTTTTCACAAGAAAATGTATTTTCCTTTTTTTCTTCTCTTGGTGGGTTTTTATACAATTAATTAAAAATCTGTACTCTGTGACTGTGAAAGAGTCTTCTCTCTATTTATTTGCAGGGCTTGTATCGCAAAGTAGGGGAAGGGCACGAGCTGAATAGAATAAGCAATACAAAATAGAACCAAACAAGCTGAAATATTAGTCAAAAGGTAACATTTGCCCACAAAGTTATCACTGTACAAAAAATGAGATATAGCAATTATTTTGTATTCTAATTAAAAAATTTCCGTGAACAAAATACAGATGGGGCAGAAGCAGGCAATATCTTTGGCCACATCTTCCTTTTGAAAGGAAATATTTTCCTTTACAAGCATTTTTATGACCTTTTAGAAATATGCTGCAGAATTATTTTGATTTGCAGTATGACTTTGACATTTGTACAAACAGCAGTCCGAGAGTTTGCTGAGTTTCAGTTTAGCAATGAATCTTTTCAAAGCAGAAGATTTGCACTTCAGTTCTCATTTTTCCACTGTCACTATGGTCCATTAAGGCCGGATGCATAAAGTTATTTAAAATTCTAAAGACAATAAGAGTGACTCAGGAACGTAACCCTCAGTACTTAATGCCTTTTTTTTTTTTTTTGTGTGTGCAATGACCTGAGTGTTTCCGTTCTATTCATCATGTTTATTTGCATCAATATGAGAAGCTTTGAAATGCCACATGTTCATAATCAGTCTGGATATTAGACAACAGCAATCAGCAGCCTTATCTACCTTAGTGGTTTGCCGAAGGAGCTCATGTACAAGCACGGAGTGCTCCTCACATGCTCCTTCAGTGCTTGTCAGATGGGACTTATGCTTGTTGTTCAAAACAGGCATTTTGTGTTTGGAAAAAGCTAAGGTGTATTTCCAATCTTGCATCTATGCAAGTCAAACAGCTCATCCTATACACAGAAACAAGACAGCAAAGAAAAATCCTGAAAGCTGTGCAGATGTACTGTGATTTTAGGCCAAAAGTTGCATCATGCCTGATTTAGCATCTCAAATATTAACATGCCTACAAAATAAAATTTAAAAAATAATAGTGTCTAACTCCTTGATGAGGAGCTGTTCACACTGCAATTAAGCCTTCCTGACTTTAGGCCAATAATCTCCCTCGGTATCAAAGGGAAAATCTGCATTCTTTCTGTTGGCCTGGTCTCCAGATGGGAAGTCCTTTTCTTGTTCTCATATCTGTGCTGAGTGTTTGCCTCATGAATCTGTAAAACTTCAAACTTTTTGGAACTCTATGAACCAGAAGTAAATCATCAGTTCTGTTTGCAATGAAATGAAGTTGCACATGTAACATTTACATGTTAATGTAGTAGAATTAAGATTATGAAAATGTTCTAGACTATCATAAGTAAGGATATCTGGAACTTCAGGACCTATTAAACCACAAATAAATTGATAATAATTTACACATACATTTCTCCACATCATAATTTTAAAAAGTGTTTTTTAGACATTTTTGTAATTGTGCACCCTGCAGAGTTTGCTTTTAATTAGCTGGTCCTCAACACTACAATTTAATTCCTAGTGAGTGTCTTGAATGAATAATGACAAATGTTTTATTCTTTTACTCAAAATCATTGTGTGTAGATGTGGTTGATTTAGTTCTACGCAAGACTTATTCGGAAAATTTGTCTGTTGTTAATCTTGCCCTGTGTTCAACTTACAATGAGATCTGAAATAAATAAACCAACAGCATATATAATTAAGGGCATGATACAGCCTACTTATTCCTACATGCCAACAAGTAATACTGGTTGACCCTTAAAGATCGGTACTCTAAACACAAGCTACAACTTTCTCTATACTTCAGAAAACTTCAAGCAGCAGAACTACTAGCCAATTTATTAGAATTGTTAGAATTATTAATTCTACAGAATTTTCTATTATGGTACCTTTTTAATATCTGTTGCAGGTGTTGGCTGGAGAGCTTAGTTGTTTTCAACAATTGAACTAAATATATTTTGAAGTGGTTTTTTTCAGTAAAATGTATCAATTTTGCTATAGTTAGGGAACAAAAAGAACTGAAAACTCTTCGTGGCTACTGTCATTTACCTAATATTGCCACTTGCCACAAAAGCATAAAGATGTCCTGACTGGCTCAATTATTAATAAATCGTCTTGATTTCTGAAGTTAAGGCTTGCCCCCTGCACCAAGTGTAGGATAAGGTACTATGATGTGTTCTCTGTATTTAGCAGCCATCAATGGATTTCCTTAGTTCATGTCAAGCTAAACAAAACTCAAACACCTATAATCCACCACATCTGAGCAAAAACTTCCCTAGATTGGTAACTGCATAAGAAATCACTGTTTTTCAGTTTTCCTGAACCTGGTTTTGTTTCCCTCTGTTCCCACACCCGAAGGGCTATGACCATCCAGGTTCTCCAAGGTCTCCTGAACTTCTGTGTTATTCCCATCAACAGTTTCTTCTCCAGATTGGAGCCCTGCTTTACCCACTAGTCCCTCTTTTGGAAAGTATTTAATGTCTTTGACCATTATTACTTCCATTGTCAGAACTTCCCTGAGTTCAATAGATATTAAACTTTGGAAAGGCTAAGTAATGCTTTATGAGGCAAAATGTAGTGGTACTTCACATCAGGGAACTTGAGAAATTATAGTAAGGAAGAGGAAGATAATAGGCTAGAATTTAAGTGTAATCAAAACAGACAGTAAATGTGCTAAGTTAAAAATATACCCCAACTAACGTACAGATCAAGGAATCTATTCCAAAAATTTCTAGGAACATGATCCAATGAAGGCTAAACTGCTTGGAAAAAAAATCTTCCTGGTTTCATGGTGCACAGTGTCAATAATATTCTGTTTTACTGGTGCTATCACATCTGAGAAGCAAACAAAAGTGGTTTTTTGGCTATTGGTGAAGTTTCCTACAGCACACATAAAGTAAGAAGGTTTGGCCTGCTACTAGCTGAGAGATGAAAGGGGTTGATGGGCTTGTTTGGAGTCTGAGGACTAGAGATGTGGGAATTAGCAGCAGGTCAGCAAGCCTGTCTGAGTCTGACACTGATCTCAGCACAATCCGCATCCACCCACGAGAAACTTATCATCGACAGAAGCAAGAAATTCGAAACAACAGGAGAAAACAGCAACAAGGCTGCAGCTGGTGTTTTTTTGAATGCTTAGAATGCTGATGCTATAGATGACTAATAATAGTATGTTGTAGTTAAATAAGAGCCTGTGAATCTATTGTCGTAGTTAAGCAACCAGTGGATGACTAACATGAATGATAAACACATAAAAGTGTGTATATATGACACTGGCTTTTTGGAATAAACGGTTTTTGCCTGCACTTGATGCTGGAACTTGTGTGTGTCCTGTCCGCCTCAACAACGACATAGAGACACAATGATCTCCCAGTCTCCTGCTCTTGTTTGCAGTCCCTTCATACACTAGCATTCACTTCTTTTTCCTTGATGTGCTGGAAGAGTGAGAGGGAGAAGAAGAAGCCAAAGGGAGTCTGACAGCAAGAGGAAAGGGTTGAGGAAGAGGAATGGAAGTGAGGCAGAGACTGGTACTCAGGGCTTTTCTGCTGGAATTAAAATAGAGGACTTTGTATGCAGAAAGAAGCAGCGGCTGCGAAAGCAGGCACTGCTCCAGCAGTGGCTTCACCTCTGCTGGCATAAGCTTGGCAGATAGTTTGCATCCTGCCTGCTTTGCCAGTGCTTAAAGCCAGCCCTCCTTGGACCATGGCCTGACACTAATAAAATTTTAAATTGTATGGGGAAAGTCTGAGTAGTGCATACTCGTATTCCACAAAGGAAATAAGATGCTTTTGCTGCATAAACTGGAGCATAAACTTCCTCTGAATTTACTCTGTTTGTCATGATTATATTGCTATCTATCCCTAGATTTCAAAATAAACCTATTCAGGTGGCAGCAAAATCTCTACAACATTCCAATTAGCTGCTAAATATTTTTCAGTGTGTAGTAATCAGCAATCTTACAGGTGTTGCATGCTGACTCAGCCCATCACCCATGGGCATCTCCTAGAAAAAAGTGAGGTTTTTGAGTGAGGCTCTGAAGAATTACTTAGCTACTATATACCTAAAGGATTATGTCAATGACAAATCATACCAAAAGACTTTATAAAAAGTCTGAAAGCTTTAAAAATATTAAATAAAAAGGCAAAACAGAATCCTAGAAGAGAAATAGTGTGCTTCCTAATGTAAGAACAGCACTGATGGCACTGGTGTCAAGTAATGGACCAAAAAATTATGAAGCAGTCTCACTAGCACACGAATTTCTCATCTCAGCTTTTTCTGAGATTATTCATTTTTCATCTTAATTTATATATAAAGAATTATTGTAAATCAGAATAGTACTTTTCCAGTGAAAGTTCCAAAGTACTGAGAGTACAGAGAGGCCACCAGACTAAGGGATCTTCAGAAGTGTATAACCCCAGTGAAAAGTAAGAACAGACTAGGGAAATAATTTAGAAAGATTAATTGAAAAAAAAAATGCACTGCGATTTTTCAAAAACTGTTATTGTTGATTGAAAAAAACCCAGTGGTTATATTTTATTGTTACTTCAGACAATAGTAAGGAAGTGAAGGAAAGGAAAAGCATTTGCTTACATGTGTATATTTTTTAAAAATCAACATAAAAGCTAAAAAAATAAATATTTAATTTTCTGTGTGAAAGATTTCAGCACATTATTCATGAAAGTGTTCTTTGAACCTGATAAATCAATGTCTGCTTATCATTAATTCTGCACAGCTAGACCAAATAAATCAGGATCATACCTACATCTAAGCAGCCATAATAGCAAAAAATTATTTAGTCCTTGTAGGCGTAGAGACAGTTTACTTAGGGAAAGTCCTTACTTTTAGCACAACTTACAAGAAAAAGTGGGAGGGCTAGAACTCATGAAAATGATTTGCCTGAATCACCTACTTGCTCTCTATTTTAACGAAGCAGATTGTTCCCAATATCTTTGATTATGGTAGTACACATGTTCTTCTCAAGTATGGTGTTTCTGTGCACTAGGTAACCTTTGTGTCTTCCGAGTCTATCATTGCTGCAACTGTGCAGCCTGTGCTTATTCTCAGCACATCAGAGTCTTGCTTGATTCCCACACAGCTCCTTTACTAAATCCCCAGTCAGATTGTTCAGATTTTCTGCCGCTTCATGCCTTTACATCACAGATACAGATGTCTAATCTTAAGAAAGACAAATGGGTTAGCAGCTACTTGTTTTTCTCCTCCTTATCCACCACTTACCCCACAGCCTTCCCCCCATCTTTTTTTTTATCATATCCTGACTCGTTTTATATATATATATAAAAGCAAAATGGAAAGGTTCCTGACAAAAAGCTTCTGTGATGCAGAATGACATGTACTTCCTTCACAACAGTGCAACACAAACAGGGTTTCTGTCACAGTGGGTGGATTGCAGTACAAGAGCAAGATCAAGTGAAGAAAGAAATGGGTAAGGGCTAAAGTACACAAGGTAAAGAAGTGCAGTGAGAAAGGGGACAAAGAGGTGGGTGTTAATTTCATACACCCCGTAGACAAAGGAACTAGTCAGAGAGTCTGCATGATCCACCAGTAATGATAAGGAAAAAGATTACTTGTCTGCTTCATTACTGTTCACTATTACTCCCCACATTTTTTTCTTTTTTCCCAAAAGGGGGGCAGAGAGGCAGACTGATTACATCAGTTTCTGAGAAACATTCCACATAAGAATTACATTAAGCCTGAAGCACAAGGGGAAGGTTATACAGATTGTGCAAAACATGGAAATTGAGCTTCATGGCAAATCACTTCAACCAGTTAAACACTAAGCAGCTTGGGATTTTACTGTCTAAAACACAGGCAAAAGCAAAAGCCTTAGGCTAAATATTTTGGTTCTTCCCTTGCTTTGGCTATAGAAGAAACACAGACAGTCATTTTTAACCGGACTTTTGCACGCAAGATATGCTTCGGTGTGATTAAATTAATATGCAAGTATAACATCTGACTTAGTAATTCTTGTTTTATTAATTTTGTGTATTACATTTCTCTTTATGATAATGCAACATTTTATTACATTAGCAAACTTATTCCACATCCTGTGCTTTCTCAGTTCTTGAGCTTAAGTGGACATGTAACCTTTTGTACCTAATTGCTCTTTTCTTTTTGTTTCTCCTCACTGTATTGTATATTCATTGTTTTTCCTCTAGACAGGAACAAATGATTCTGCCAAAAGAAGAAGCTCTAAACTTTAATGAAGTTTCTGGATGGTATCTGTGATTGATTTTAAACTAATCCAATTTCTTGTAGAGACTGTGTATCTCTTATAACATCCCAGCATTTGACATCACAACCAGTCAAAATCATCTCACATATGAGGGATGAACAGCCTCAGAAGTACCACTGACAGCATACAGAGACTCAGTGCTTTTCAGAGGGATGTCAGGAGAGGAAGGCTTTGTCTCCTATACAGGAAATCTATTTGTGAATAGTGTCTGTTCTTTCAAAAGTTAAAAAGATCTCAATAGCAGGTTTGTAGACAGATTTTTACAGTCATCTACTTCTTGCTTAAAACAAATCAAAAAGTTAATGTGATTTTAAGCCCTGCTTTTTATGTTCTGCATCTGCTTCTGGGCAAATGTAAATGGAGGGAATTACAATGTTCTTCAGTTATACCTATTATGTCCTTACATCCAAAGGTGAAGTCCACTAACCTCTACTATCACCTGAAAAAAAAATCTAGCAGGAATATTTCCATACACTTCAACAGAAACTAACTCCACCTTGAAAATTACTCGCACAAAGGGACATGAGGACAATAATAATTTAATACTAAGTTTTGAAGTAAAATCGTAAATTTTCATCAGTATTTTTATTTCTTCTCTCCTCACTTATGCATCTTTCTCCCACACTTTAAAAACTCCCAAATTATTGAGATATTTTACCAGTGACTATATCAAAGTTACTACCCTAAAGTTCCAGGGCCATGGGGTTTGAGTTAAAGATTTAAAATATTATCGAAAGTGTGGTCCACAGCTCAGTGATTTCTCATTACCCACCCTACACTCACAGAATACTTACTTACAAAACTGTCCATTTGATATTTAAGCTCTAAGTGAAAGAATAAATTAACAGAGAGTGAACTATTACAAGTACTAGCAATAAGGGAACAATCCATTAAATCAACTGTACCATCTAGCCAGGGTACTTTCAAGGGAAAATACTGCTCTTGACATTGATGCCTTCACAACTGGTACCTCCTAAGGATTTACAGCACATATTTGCAAAATATGAGGTTAAAAGTCATACTACTAGATAACAGTGAATTAAGAAAGTCTTCCTGTTATGATTCTTAGAATTAAAATTACAGAAAAATAGGACTGGAAAGGACCCAAGGAATAGCCTGTTATTTTCACTGTTTAAAACATAGGATTAATTGTATCATTTTTTTCATTACAGCGACTCCTCAGCCTTTTAAGTAACTCATTGTATTGTTTCATTACCTTTATGCATGGAAATAAAAATAAACTGAAAATTCCTATGCAAATTTTTTGTGTTGCATTTTAAGACAAAATCTTCTTTATGGTCTTTGCAAAAGCCTTGGCATACATGATTTCTAGTTTTTTCCTCTCTAGTCTTTCATTTTCTTTGGAATTAAATAGTCCCAAACTCTTTAACTTCCTCGCAGAAGTGATTTATTTCATACCCTTAATCTGTCTCATCCAGCTCTCTCAGATCCCTTTTAGTGATCCATATATTCTTCAAAATGTTATACATCATTCTCAAGATGCCCAAAATAAAAAAAAACCCACACCCTACCAACACAATGCCTTAGTAATGGTAATTTTCTTGAAAGGAACCAGTGTTTAACATTTCTAACAAGCTCTGTTCACATTTCATCCTAGCATGCAACCTATAGTATTGGCTGTATAAGTATACAATAGTATCTTATATTAGAGCCTTGATCATCCGTTGCTGACTTCTTGCTCACCATCACCTGAAAAATTGCTTTTATTCAAGGCTGTTTTCTAAGCAGCTAATATTATCCTGAATTCTGTAGCATCACAAAACATTAAGGGGTTGGAATGCACCTTAAAGAACATTTATTCCAAACCCGCCTGCCATTACAGGGACACTCCCACTAGACAAGGTTGCTCAGACCCCGACCCAACCTGGCCTTGAACACAGCCAGGGTTGGGGCATCCGCAGCCTTGCTGGACAATATGTGTTTAACCACCCTAACAGTAAAATATTCCTTCGTAATATCTAAGCTAAATTTCCCCTTTTTCAGTTTATACCTGTTCCTCCTTGTCCTACCACTACATTTCCCACAGAAAAGTGCCTCTTCAGCTTCCCTATAGGCAGCTTTAGACACTGGAAGGCTGCTATGAGGTCTCCACACGACCTTCTCTTCTCCAGGCTGAACAGCTCCAACTTCCCCAACTCCCCTCTCTTTGTAAGGGAGGTGCTCCAGTCCTTTTATCAACTTATTGGCCATCCTCTGGACTTGCTCAAACAGTTCCATGTCCTTCCTGTGCTGGGGGCACCGGACCTGGATGAAGTGTTCCAGGTGGGGTCTCACCAGAATAAAGAAAGTAAAGAAGCAAAATCTCCTCCCTCCCCTGCTGGCCACGCTGCTGTGGATGCAGCCCAGGATTCCGTTGGTTTTCTGGGCTGTGGGGACACACTGCCAGCTCGTGTTGAGACTTTCATCAACCATCACCCCCAAGTGTTTCTCTACAGAGCTGCTCTCAATCACTTCTCCACCCAACCTGTAAACATATCTGGGATTGCCCAGATGCAGATGCAGGACCTTGCTTTGTTGAACTTTTTTTAGGTTTTCACTGATTTACATCTCAAGCCTGTCCAGGTTGCTCTGGATGGCATCCCTTCCCTCCAGTTTGTAGACTGCAGTCTTTTTTTGTCACACAAATAAAGTTCTTCATATCTATCTTATTAAATTTTGTCCTATTTCCCATACCGTATCTCTGATTTTTCAAGAGGATTTTGGATTTTAGACCCTTTCTCCAATGCAGTTCTTAATCCAGCCTTGTTTCCTACAGCGTATCTATTACATAAACTTTTAATTCCCTTATCCAAGTGCTTAAAAGTATCAAGAACTACCTCTGCAGACCATCACATTCTCCTGTTCATTAGACAACCTTCTCCCACTCTGTGTGGTTCAAGTACTGTATGTACACAACAATTTCTTTTTTTTTTAACTTAATATTTTATTTATTTTAGAATGAGTGTTGTGAAAGATAGGTTTTAGCCTGTGATTTACTTTATTTCTTGCCCACCACCACATATAAATCAACGTAGATTCCAAATGTATGATACTGATTGATCTGATTTGGTGCCACTCATGATCTAATCATTCTGAAAGGCAACTTGTGGGTGGTCCATATACTGTGCAGATTTTAGGTCATGAGGAGGAGCAGGTTGCCGTCACCTGTGCCCTCAAAAAACCCCAAACTAACAAAAGGACAAAGAAATGGTAAGTGCAAACTTCTTTCCCTTGAAACGAGTGAATCCACAGAGCTTTTTTCAATATGTGTCCTCATTCTTTCATCTTTTATTGTAAGAAGCTAAGTAATAATGGGTTTTGTACTTCTTTTACTTCAAACAGGGATGCAAGAAACGGGTTGCTGCCAGCACTTCCCTGTAATGTTCTAGACTGATTCACCTGAAGTATCATCTACCAGTTTCTGTGAGACTGCGCTCAAAATAAGGTATTATTCAGTGTAACAATGGCAGAATCTGTTCCTGAGGTAATGCAACCTCATATGTGTTCAAAGAGAGGAGATATACACATACAAGGAGAATAAAAGAGAGACAGAGACATTAATGTCCTTGAGCAAATTTTAATTTCTCTGTACTGTTTTGAACTAAACCAATTTCTTTGTTGTCACAGGCAAAATTCAGCTTGCACAAGTGCAGAGAAAAAACTACTGTGAGCATTCAAAAGAAAGACTGCTTTATTGTAAGCTGCCTCCTAGTCCTCTGCATTAGATAGCAGAAAAGTTAAGTATACACCAGTCACTGACTTCAAATTAAGTGGTAATAAATGCAGAATTTCATGAGGATTCCACAAGTTAGTAATTACAGTTTTATTGAAATTGGAAATGATGAAGGAAACTCAGTCTCCATTGTCCCATACATGTAATTGCTAAGTTAATTTGTCCTCAGCACGCACAGAGTTTTTATATTTCTCTATCAATGTCATGAAAATGAATAGAATGAAAAATGTATAAAATCATATTTCCTGCAAAAGTGTTGTTTGCTGGTGAAGCATATTTAGTTCATTTGCCCTTGGTGTGGGCTGACCATATTTTCTTTTTCTCATTTTCTACTTTTCTTTTTCTTTCTCTTTTTCTTTTTCTTTTTCTTTCTCTTTTTCTTTCTCTTTTTCTTTCTCTTTTTCTTTCTCTTTTTCTTTCTCTTTTTCTTTCTCTTTTTCTTTTTCTTTTTCTTTTTCTTTTTCTTTTTCTTTTTCTTTTTCTTTTTCTTTTTCTTTTTCCTTCCTTTTTCTTTTTCCTTCCTTTTTCTTTTTTCTCTTTTTCCTTCTTTTTTTTTTCTTTCCTCATTGAAATTCTTGAGCCTTGGCATTTTGTGACATTTTCTGCTTCATATTGATAACACTCTGTCTGCAGAATTAAACGTACACCCAAAGGAAAAGTTACATTCAGGCACATCAACAGAGGCTTACATGGGTTCTTTTTCTAAAAAAATATTTACAAGTAGACCACTTTCCTGTGAAAAGGCTAAGTCAATTTTTCATTTTGTTTTTGTCTTAGTTGTGGTTTCTGTCAACATTCACCATATTTTTCAAAACTTTAGACTCCATGACATTACTCTGGGATTCAATCAAGAAGTAATAAAGCAGAGTAAAAGAAAATAATGCTTTGTGGTAGACTATGGTTGCACCGCCTGGAGGGAGACTCTCACTAAATGGGGGAGAAATAATCCTCATGGAATAATTTCTTTCAATCTCTGTGTCACCTTTCCCTGGTCTTAAAATTAAGAGCCAAACACGGTTAAGTGAAAAAAGGGGTTTTTACCTCGGTATTTATTTAAGATTACTTAGGTGAAGCCCTTTGTCCCTTTTGAGTGCACCCCAAAATGCACTCCCCCAGCACCTGAAAAACACACGCAATTATAGGCCTTGCAAATTAGCATATCTATCAAAGATTCCCCATTGAGAGGCTCCAGTGAACCCCCCGTCTCAAGGAACCTTCCCCCTGGATGGGCCTGTCTTAGTTTACAGAATGTGTTCTGGAGAGGACCTTGGTGTCTGGGGCTTCCTGACCCTGACTGCGAGGCTTCCAGGATGTTTGCTCTCCTGGCTTAACGGGATATCAGGTCTCAGCTAGGTTATCAGACTTAAGGAATTATAAGTATGTGTGCTAAAAGCACTAAGAATACATAAAAACTATATAAAAGTGTATATAAAAGGGGTATAAAAGAAAAGGCAAAAAATCATCGTGGCATCATCTGTTTTGCACGCATCAGGAGGAGTGACCAATATAGCTGCTTTTTTGGCAAGAGTATGTCATCTGAATTTCTGCAAAGGGTTACTGAGGTTCCGCTACCTACTGCACAGACTATGGGGCTCATCCATAGCCAGCCACAGCATTTTTGAGATTTTGGGTATGTGACTTGGTTTTAATTGATATATAGTGTGAAATGCTTCCTCACTTAACCTTCTGGAAAGTGAGAAAATCAAGTTCTCTTTATGGGAAGGGATGAGTCAGGACTGTTTGCACCTGCAACAGCTAATTTTATTTGAAGAAAATTTTGTCAATAATTTCTGTAATATCAGTGGTAAAAAGATGAGATATTAATCTGTCTGACCTGCAGACAGTTAATTGGGATGTTTTGTCCAAGGTCTGAATGTTGGAATCCATATATATCTGCAGGCTAAGTTCAAACTTAAATGCCATAAATAAATAGGTTCTTCACATAATATTTCCCTTTTTTTTGCTAACTGCTTATTGGCATGAAGTTATTATGTCTATATAAGCTCTAGATGGTGTTCTTCCCGTGACAAAATAGCTTTTATGCTATTCAAGAATGTTGATGGTTCCCTCTATTTCTTTCCATTTCATACAAAAAAAGAATTTGCTGAAGTAATTGGTTTTGGTTTTGGTTTCAGCCATTAAGAGATAATAAAAAAATGTTCAAGAAGAACTTGGGAGCTTTAGTATGAAGAAAAGGCAGCATAGGAAAAGAAATTGTTTGTCAACATGCATTATGAGATAGAAAATTAACAAATATTGTTAGTTTTCCAGACAAATATTTGGCCTGGGCAGGGATGACATGGGGTGGTAAGATGAGGTGGGGTGTGCTGGAGCAACTTGGTGCACAACAGACATCCAGCCAAGGTCAACCTACCACATATTTAAACTATTCAGGATACCTTACTGAATCTTAAGCTCAACACAATACCATGTCTCTTCTCTTCCCTGCAGTGTGTTTCCCATAAGTAAGTGAGCATACTGAGATATAAACAGTAAAGTAGAGAAAGAAGGAGAAAATTGAAAGTCTAGAAATAATCAGGGCTCACTGACAGAAGAGAAATTTACTTTTACCTGGCTGCCAATATGCTGATGCCTCCTTGCTGCTGCTTCTTCATAGAAGTCACTTAATGAAGGTGTAATCATTAAAAGTGACAGGTTGAAGCTGAAGAAACAGCAGGATGGTCATGATTCTTTATACCTACATAGATTCATCAAAAACCTCCCACCTAGGCTCCAGGCAACAGTGTAAGCTACAGATATGTGAATCAAATGGCTGAGACACTTGAGGCAACGAGTGGTGGGGTTTGAGCCTGCCATATCGAGAAACACCCTGTGACTGGCCATCATGGTCCCCTCAGCCTATGCCCAGCTAGGTAAAATTACAAGACTTGAGGGTTAAAAGCTGGATAGTGTACTGATCTAACTAGTGAAAATTATAGTAGAATTTTGACCTTTCTATAGACAACGACAAATCTCCTTCTTCCATGCTTTTCTGCAGAGCCACTCTGCCTCTGCCTCTCATAGATGAAAACTGGGAAGTTGTCAGCATCAGCAAGGTTAAGCACAGCATTCTTAATGCATCTATATAAATAATACCATGCATGAATGACATATCAAGCATATCATGCACATTATTATTTGCTTTTACAGCACTTTTGTTTTAATGATCATGCTGTGAATTTTGTGGAGAAGAAGTCTAAATATTCCCATTTTCTTGTGATTTTAGTGAGCATTCAAGTGTAAATGTTTTCCCCAAAGCATCTGCCTCCTGTTCTTATCATATTTTTTCTCTAGCAAATGCAATATTCTGTCAGCATATGTAGCTCCATCTATTTTCATTACACTTCGATATTTCTTTTAGATCTAATTACTTTATATAGAACAAAGATCCTACCTGTTACAGATGAGAACTTCTTAAGCGTGGAACAAATTTTATGCTTGTCTCTTCAGTTTCCCAGTATGCAAGTAGGGCTCAAATTCTGTAAAGACAGCGAAATTTGACACCAAAATCCACCAGTCCTCATAAGAAGCCAGCACAAAGTAGGAACTGACCTGTGACCTTTAGGATAAACTATGTGTCAAACTTAAAAAGCACAGCTTTGCCTTATGATAGCTTTCCTCAGAGAGGTTTGGACTATGGATGAATGGGGAGATACAAACTTACACAACGTTTTTAGTCTTCTGATCACCTTAAACTACTAAAAGTAGAACAAGAGCAGCCCAAATCATCAATAAATATTAGAATTGGGGGAAAACAATTTTTAAAAAGCAGTAAAATGAAGATAGACAAATCATCCATTGAAGTACAAGTTGCAAAAAATACGCAATTTAAGTCAGATAAATAATGTGTAATATTTTTTGAAGTCACGCTTTGTTCTCAGTATTCAGCAACAAGATAGGAATGGGGCCAATGCAGACATACCTCCATCATTTGAAAAATTGAAAAAACCCTGCTTCTGTTCATCAGAAATGAACCAAAAGGTTAAGTTTGAGTTACAATACTATACAAACTTTCTCAGACAAATCAGAATTATATTGTGTTGTAGAGAAGCAATATCGCTTTCAAAAGGTAGTGTTTAATTCTCCCTACCATCTCCTGCTCCTACGTAAACACTTAAGGAAATTGTACACTGCACCAAAATTCACCTATAATTGGCAATTCAAATAAAAGAGAAAAATAAAAATGTTTAATAATCAGCAAAGAAGAACACTTTGATATGTGTTTTTTAGGTAATGAAGCATGCACAAGCATTTTAACATAAAGGCAAAAAAAAAAGAAAACAAATTTTAAAAATCCTTTTGTTGAAACAATCCCTAATTAATGAGATATTTCTTATGGATTTAATTTTTTTTTTAAATACATTACTCCTGTTTGCTTAAGGGTATGAAGGATCAGATTGGAGTCCACATGAGCTTAGAAATAGCACAGTCAGACTTAATGGGCATAATGATATTTATAAGTTCAACCTAAGCTCAAAAGAAACAAACCCATCAGGCACCTATCAGAGACAGACATGATCAGATTCACACTGTGTTTTGAGCTTTATCTCTCGTGTCCATTTGTCATTAGTGTCCATTTCTGATCTGGTGAAATGTTGTTACATAGCAGCATGCAGCCTTTGCTCTCACTGTCCTTTCTCTCAGGGTTATTCACATTTTTTTCATCATGGGTTTTGATGAAAACCTTTTTATCATTTCTGATAACCTGATGAAATAGGCTCCTTTATTGCTTTTTTTTCCCAGCCTATTCCTTGGTCCTGCAAAACAGTTCCTGCAAAGGGAAGATGACAGTGGTTCAACTTCTCTGGCAGAGACACCCCTCACGCAGAAGCAGCCATGTGTGTCCAGTGTTCACTGCAGCTCCTGACTGTCAGCAGTATGCTAGAAAAGCATCCTGCTACCAGCCAACAGATGGTTAGGAAAATGGCCAAACCCCTTACATTGTTTATTTTGAACTGTGTCTATCACACCCATGGCAATGTGTAATTTTCATCAAGCAAGGCATGCAGGTGAAACAAAACTGAATCTTAGTCGCTGCTCCTTCAAGGGATTGTTTTGACATAGCAGTCCTGTAGCTCTTACATGTGATAACAAAGTTTTAACTGGAAAGAAATTTACAGCTTGAGAGATTTATAACTTTGGTCACAAACCTAGTCCAGGTGAGAACAGCAGAACAGGAACACATCTTTGTTAACTAAAAAACTGTGAGATAAAAGATAGGACCGACAGATTGTCTGGCAAAATCTTTAGCATCCATTCATCTTATAGCAACAATTAAGAATACATTTTCTGCTCCAAGTTATTTCATTCAGGATAATGTGAAATATACTCTGCTGGAAAAATCTCAGTTTCTGTAAGTTATATTCAAGTACTTTTTTAGTAAACTAAATGAATTTAACACTTTCAAAGCACTTCACATATAGTCTGCCCAAATCTCTCCTAGCTGACAACTAACTCTTTACAGTAAAGATCCTACTTGCACATATTTTGATCACATAATTTTATTTTTCCATATTTCAGATTGTGTATATTTCAGAACATGGGATATTAATTGCTTGTATAAAAAGAAAGCAATTCACTCTATGAATTGACCTCCTGTGAGATAAAGAATATCCAGTGATGTTGAGTTCATTGGTTTCAACAAAACACAGCTGGAAGACATGAAGATGTAAAATATGTTCCTCTAGAACTATGTTTTACTTTAGCAAAACCAGAAACATTTCTTTTTGAAAATCTACTTAAATCTAATGCCAGAAATGCAATTAGAGCTAAGAAAATAGTGTGAAAGAGTGTTCTAAGGCAGGTATTGGCTTGATCATTATACGTATGTTGGGCTTAGGCTCTTCATTTTGGTTTTACAGTGGGGGGGGAGGTTTGGGTGTTTCTTTGCTTTTTACACAAATGTCTTTTTCATGTTTAAATCTGAACAAAACACCAGGCGTTTGCTACTTATTCTGGGCCTGCATTTAAATTTTAATGGATTAAATAGTAGACAGATATTTTCAAAGGATGTAGCCTTTTTTCCTTTTTAAATGTCTGACTGGTAGCATCTAGTGAACTAAGTTGGATTATTGTAAATGTGTAAGTAGGAATTTGCAATTTTCAGTAAACATTAACTAAGGGCTTACATTATGCTTTCAAAACACTGAATTGTACTTGAATTGCAGCCCGATAATGGTTCTTTTCTTAATCTCTATAAATACTTATGAGGATTTTCCTGTAACTAAATGCTTGCAGTGGAAAAGTTAATATCTGCAAAATGTAACAAACATTATGGACCAAATCAGAGTCACATAGCTGAAAAAAAGAGGCAAGGATTTGACAATTCCACTTGCTTCCAGGTTTACCAAAGCTATCAGCAGACCTTTACAACCCTTTCCAACTGGGGATCTGATGGATGGCAGGGAAAGGATTTTGTGGTTTGCATAACACACCACCTAGCCACAGAAAACTTGGTAGAAGCAACATTATTTACAATTTAAGGTTATTGCATATTAATGATTATTAAATTAACCTGAATCTGCAAGTGAACATGTTCTGCCCTTCTTCTCTGACTTATCAATCATTAATAATCAGCAAGAAAGATATTCTTCCTTCTTCAGCATTCTTGGCTAACCCAAAATGCCCTTCCTATCCATAGCAATAGAAGTAATCTGTCCAATGAGTGCTCCCAGCTTCCAAGATTCTTGAGTTCCTTCCAGCTACTAACATTTTCTAGGGAGAGGAATGTGTTCACTTGTACTTGGCAAAATACAGAAATCTAGAGATATCTCTTTGACTGTACTATCAGAATAAATTAGTTACTCAAAAATTCATTTCTTGTGATGCCAGATAAACGAATAGGATGAAATGAAATGAAACATTTTAGAACAAGAAAACAATACAGTCTATAATTAAACAGATACGTTATCTGTCAATACATATGTCACAGCAAGCATAGGAAAGTTCACAATCCTGAAAAAGGATGAAAAATAAAGACAGCCTGCTTTGTAAGTGAAATTGTATCTGCAGCACATTGATATAGAATCCTAACAAGACAAACATTTTTAAGATTAAGCAGATAAAATTACCCTGATGAAAATAGTATATATGTGGATATTATAAAACAGAGACAGAAAAAAGAGGGTATTCTGTTATATACTATTCTTTCAGATAAACCATGAAAGTTTGATGACACGACCATGTTTTTTAAAAGCTCCCCCTTAGGTTCCAATCTCTAGACAATCTTGTTGGTTTTTCTTGTGGGCAAACTAAAGAACTCTTTTTCCGATTATCTTAAACCTTGGAGGGTTATTCGCAGAACCTGTATAGGTAGTTACATCAAATCATATTCTGATTTATAGAAGGTAATTAAAAGTCACTTTTGTTGTGTTCAAGACAGTATCCAAGACAACTTTTTCAATGCTTATTTTCTTTCTCATAGCCTGTCACACTATGGCAAAGAGTGGCATTGACTCTTTGCTCTTTTTTTATGTGTTAGTGGTTTCTGGAGCCTAGAGATTTTGTTCTGTTAAAGACAAAAGTAAATTCTTCTACATTTTCCTTCCTTTTTCCCAATACCTCTTCCTATAACAGCTTTCTTAAACATACAAAAATTACTCTTTTACATGAAGGTAACTACAAAAACTGGGTAGTTTCTTTTGTAGCTTCAGAATTAAAATCTGAACAATATCCCTCTTTTATAATCTCCAGTTTAACCAAATTCTTTTCAAAAATTTTAGCTATTAAAAGTTATTTAATTTGGCCCTCAAGAAAATCATATTTTTTTTTTTTAGGACAAACCGAGAAATTGCAACTGTCATGAGGATTTCCATATATCTCCTTGCACCAGTCAGACTGGTGACCACCCATGGCTACAAACTGTAGTAATGCACCTGATTCTCTGGATGCTTTGTCTCCTCAATGAGCTCACCATCTGCCTTATCCACCTGTTGCATGCCGCTTAAATCTTAGGCTGAAATCTCTAGTGTAAGTGCTGTTTTGTGCATTTGTGAAACACTTGGGGCAATCTCACTCTCATTGAGATCTTTATGGACTTCTATCATTCAGGCAATGAATAAGATCAGAAATATAAGTTATTCTGTGGTGATTTTACGTAGTCTCAGACATAAACTTAGTGGTTTTGGTCAAGTTTGTTCTCATCAGCTATGAAATAAGCTTAAAACTCTAACACTTGAAATGCTAGAAGATAGGCAATAATTTACATCACGTGGCCTGTGATGATGACCTAATCTCAAGAAAGGAATACTTGTTTGAAATAAATATGTCCCTAGAAAGTGGAGTCTTTCTTTCTGTCTTAAAATCAAAAGCAAGGGTGTGTAAATATTCTATAAACTAAAAACATTTTCCATGTTCTCCAATTTAATAGAAGCATAATCATAAAAAAATACAGCTTGGATTTAAAATTAAAACCTCGACTGATAGCTCAGCACTATCGTATACCATTCAAACCTGAATTGCAGTGACTGTAGTACTGATTCAGTATATATTATGAATTGTCCATTCAACCATAAAAGAAAATGCTGGTGGAAAAACACAGTGGTAATTTTATGTTAGATACCATCCAAAAAAACCCCATGAAATTGAGTTAATATCTTTGCACTTTAAAAATCAGAATTGAATTTACTTTTTGGCAAATTATCTGAATTTGTATTTGTTAAACTACGTGTTATGTAAAGCTCAGGCCGTTCACTGAGAAAGCAGTAAAACAAGACAGAGAGGTGGCACCTTGAAGATTTTGGAAAGTAGGATTTGTCAAATGTGTAAAGAAATCCCATGCCTAATAAAAAAACACAACCAGACAACACAGTAATGGTCTTTATGCACAGATATAGCTTGTTCCTTGCTGTGTCTAATGGTACAGTTTCCTTAAAACAAAAGACATTTTCTTTGATATTGAGGAAGGTAAGATTAGCTGATGAACATAATTTTAATATTAATTTAGTATAGAGAACAATTTAATCATTAGTATCTTTCTTGCCTCTTAATGGATACATTTTTCCATTCCTTTTTTCTATACTAATTTTTGCTTGGTTGGGTCTTCTTCCTCCAAAGCAAATTAAAAACTCCATGAAAATTTCATTTGGCTTTATTTCTCCTGCGTGATAGAGTCAGTTGATGCTTTAATAGACTCAAACGTTTGTTTTCTAATTCTGGTATTCTATAAAGAATTAGAGCTGACATGGTAAGAGCACCCATGGGTCTTACTGTGCCCTACCAAATCTCTCCCAGGGTGCCTCACAGCCCTAACCATGGGACTGGGACCTGTGCCATGCCCTGGTCTCCTCAGTGAGACTCAGAGGCAAGCCATGGGACTGGGACCTGTGCCGTGCCCTGGTCTCCTCAGTGAGACTCAGAGGCAGGCCATGTCCTTGCTCCCAGCCCTGCCGCTGGCCCTGCTCCTGGCTGACTCTGGACCTGACTTACCCCCTGGCCATGCCTGCCACACAGGTGTGCCTTATCACATATTGATTATAAAAATGAACTCACTTCTAGTCATAGTTGGATACAGCAAGATTACGAGATGAGAAATGTTACAGGGGAAAGTCACCCAACCTGTTCTCCCAACCCATATTTTCTCCCAACCAACTCTTTTTTTTCTCTTCTGTGTACTATTACTGCAATGTCTTTCGCCTTATAAAGATTAATTGCAGATGACTTTTTATCGCCCCCAAAAAACAAATTCTAATGCTGAGCAAAAATACTTTATCAGTAAAATGTGATAAATAAATACCCATATATAAAAAAGTATCATAAATGCTATTGCTTGAAATAAAACTGAGGAATAAAAAACATGATAACTTCAGCAATGGAAAGTTCAGTGAGCGCTAATTTACCATCTTAAATAGGAGGATCGTCTAGTGCTGAGTTCAGTGTACTTCCAGGAAACGTGGTTCATTTTGGTAACTGAACTAAGGCAGAAAGCTAAAACTGGAGAGGGAGGAATGTGAGGAGCTACAGTTAGTGACTGCGGGACTCATTTCCACTCCCGTATTTGAACATGTCCCTACACAGGGCATTTCTGGTCAGCATCCACTGGCCTCTGAAAAAATGGATCCCCTGATACTACATCCACCTGCTGTTTCTCATTTCTGCAGGCAGAAAAAGAAAATGGGTTCCATTTTATCTAGGAGTACTCTTCCCCCCTTGATATACCTGGGTCCTAGAGTGGCTTAGGAAGTGCAGTGCTGTGAAATTGGGGCTTGGCTTCAGAAGAAAGAAGGAAACTTTAGCTGTGAATCTATTTTCTGGAAAGGAGACAAAGCAGAGGGAGGCAGCTAGTAACAGGAGATGGGTTCCTCTCTCTGGCCTGAGATTTGGGAGGATGTGAAAGCTGGATTTCCTGGTATTTTTCGGAGTCTGGTTTCACTCCTACCTGAAGTCTCATGGATAGTACCCACACACTCAGACTCCTGAAAACCAGCAAACACAGCTTCAACGTGAAAAAAGACGTGTTAGATCTTGCCAGTATTTATAGGCACTTTGCTCAGCACTCAGGAAGAGAAAGGTCTGGCATGTGCTATGGAAACGCATTTTCATATTTCTTACTTGAGAAGGAAATTGGCCTTTTTAGACTGCGTCGTGTTAATATCACAGAATCACAGAATTAGAATTGTTAGTGTTGGAAGGGACCTCTGGAGATCATCCCATCTAACCACCCTGTCAAGTCAGGGTCACCTAGAACAGGTTACACAGAAATGAATCTGGGTAGGTTTGAAATGCTTCCAGAGACGGAGGCTCCCCGACTTCCCTGAGCAGCCTGTTCTAGTGCTCTGCCATCCTCAAGATAGAGAAATTAAGTCAGGGTTTGAGGTGGAACTTCTTGTGTTTTAGTTTATGGCCATTGTTCCTTGTCCTGTCTCTGGGCACTACTGTAGAGTCTGGCACCATCCTCTTGAGACCCATGTTTAAAGTATTTTTATGGAATAATGAGATCTTTTCTGTCTTCTCTTGTCTAGACTAAACAGGCCCAGCTCTCACAGTCTCTCCTCATCAGAAAGATGCTCCAGACCCTGAATCATCTCTGTTGCCCTCTTCTTGAGGAGCCTAGGACTGGACACAGAGCTCCAGATGTGGCCTCACCAGGGATGAGTAGAGGGGCAGGATCACCTCCCTTGACCTGCTGGCCACATTTCTCCCAGTGCCCCCCAAGATACCACTGGCCCTCCTGGCCACAAAGGCATTACCAGCTCATGGTCAACTTGTAAATCACCAAAACTCTCAGGTCCTTGTCTGCAGAGCTGTTCTCCAGCAGGTCAGCCCCAACCTGTGGTGGTGCTTGGGATTATTCTTCCCTGGGTTCAAGATCCTACATTTGCCCTTGTGGAACTCATTAAGTTTCTCTCCTCAACCCTCCAGCTTATCAAGGTCCTACTGAATGGCGACCTTCAGGTGCATCAGCCACTGCTCCCACTTTCGTGTCATCAGCAAACTGGCTTAGGGTACATTATGTGGATTATGCTGAGACTATATTATATGGATTTCTGTGGGCCAGCTCAAAAGTCCAGACTGACTGCGATATTTGTCTCCCTTGGGTATCCCCAGCACAGCTGTATGACCACAGCTCAGCTTTCACTGAGAGACAACAGATAGAAAGCAATGTACCCGTGAGTTGATGCAAGGAAGGGATTTATCAGTTTCTCAAGAGGTATGAATTGATACAGCTTCAACTTTCATGCTCTCTGTGGATCCAGCCCTTAAAAATCAGTATAGGTGCTGAAAGTGGCACTTGGAGCACCCTGTTCATCTACAGAGCAGCAAGAGAGATGAGCCATGGAGATGACCCTATACCTCTCAGCAATGCTTTGCTGGTCACCTTGAGGGTTCTCTGCTTCACTAGAGTGGGCAATTAGAAACATGGCACGACACGAAAAAACACAACAAAACCAAATACCACACAAACAAAAAAAACCCACCAAACACACAAACAGCACAAAAAACCCCAACAAGAACCCTCGAAAACTACACAATTATAGTAAATTGGTGTGATGTTTTGCAACAGGGATATCTGACTGTTAGGAACTGAAGTGAAAACACGTCTTTCTGCGTGGAACGGAAATCATCTGTAGTGACTTTCCATTGTCTTTGTCTCACTGTGGAATTAAACCAACAATTTAGAGATGAAAAGAAATACATGTCCTCAGTAATTCCCTGAGCTGGAGTAGAAGGAACCAGTACTAACCCCCAAGTTCCAAAAGTTATTCTACTGAAATATGCCAGACTATCCAGATCTTTCCAGCAAACAAGATTGTTACATAATGGAAAACAAATAAATAAGAAAACTCACTGTAAGAAGGAGAGCAAAACTCAATAAATATATTCTATTTTCTTACAAGTTACATGTTACACTTGAATTGATTAAAGTAAAATATATGTTTTACTTGTAGGAATCTAAAATATTTGAGCAGCTAAAATTTTCATTTAGTTCTTCTTTTATGTCTGTATTTTTGTAAAAATATATTTCATTCAAGATTACGTGTGTGTTTCTGTATAAAGTTGTCATTTTAATCCAGAAAGTCATATATAGCATCAGTCCTTTCATTAAATTTTATGCACCGTGGAAACTGTTGCTGTCAATATTTTAATTTCAGTTAGATGAATGAAACAAGAAAACCCCAAACATGTCATTCTAAGCAGATGGTTGTCATGGACTGCATATGACAGCTAAGAGTTACTATGCAAGTTTATGCAACTTGATATCCTATAAACAATTTCTGAAAATAAATGCTGATTGAAATAAGCCTTGGGTAACACTTCAGCAAAATAATTAATTTTTATTATTTGCCTGGTTGTCAAGATGTTTTTTTTAACATTACTAGATACATGACAAATAGCTTGCCAAAGACTGTGTTCCCATCTTTTCACCAAGAGCTAAAAAAAGCAGCCCCCCTCCACAGCAGGACTGCTGCAAGCATTCCTTCAGGCTTGGCAATAGAAAGTACAGGGTTGAAAATAAAATTATAAAGAAATGCGAGAAGAACTAAATGGCTTTCTGAAATTTAGCATAAGGCATCACCACTTTGCTTCTCTTTTTACTTTCTGAATTGTAAGAATAATTGCAGAAAGAGCTCTATTAAGGTAGCAGAGGTCACATACATGGCCATACATGGAGACAGTCTGTGTCTTCCAAATAGATGCATTAACATTCAGGGGATTTAAGTAATTGTTTCACTCATAAGGAGGCAAGTGAATTTAGGCAAAAAGCCATGTGGTATTCACTCACTGTTTATTTACGCTTTGTCCAAATACTTAAACAACTTAAAATATTCTGTCATTTTCTCTACTGCTACCATCTCCATGTTTTACCTCTCAGCTCCTCAAATGAATCATTTGCTCTCAGTGTCTAGTTTTCTTTAAGCTACTGGTGAAAAATCATGGGACCTCTTATAGTTCATAACTAGCGTGTACCCCAGCGCACTGGGCACGGAACTACATATTAAAAAGACGTGCATCACACAGAGAATCAGGGAACTATTGTAACTGCCAACAACTGCTAAGCCAAAACTGAGTCATCCAGTCATTAAAAGGTCCAATTAGTAGTAGTCACTATGTGATATCCATGTAAGAATAATATTGCATATTTTGATTCTGATCAAATTATCTATTCCTGATGTAAGGAAATACAGTAGATTTGCACTGAGAGACTAATTGGTTTTTTTTAATGACTTGAAAAGAATTATATGATGGGGGTTTTTTAACTTTGTGCTTTGTAGAGATTACCGTAAAAATTACTTCTTTTGGGAGGATCTCATGTAAAATTGCTCTCCTTACTTTTTTTATATTTTTGTTCAACATCTTAATTGGCAGGTGATTCACCTGATTCATTCACACTTCTTGATTTTTCCCAACATATTTTTTTGGTGCTGGAGGAGGTTTTGGGGGTTGGTATCCAGCAATTTCTTCTCCTAAAGAGTAAAATCTACTAAAACACGACATAGATATGGCTACATTGATATGCAGGACTAGTTTTCCAGGTGTCATATAACTTTCCAAGCCACACCTTTCTCGTACAGACTGTGTGTCCTTCCCAGGGAGGTTTTCCAATGCACAGACCTGCCCCAGCTGCCCACCCGTTGTCGTGCTCCCAGCTGGAGGTGGTGAGACAATTCCCACAATTTCCAGGAGCCCACAGGATCCATAGTGCCCTGAGAGCCTTAAAGCAGATCTTGCAAATTAACTCTGGGGCAAAGGCATGTGTTGAGAACTTTGCTGTTTTGATACCCTTGGTCATGGGTTGTCTGCTGAGTAGCCAGCTCATGTTAGCCTTGGCCCTTCTTTTGGGGGGAAGCCGCTCTTGTCCTTCACAAAACTCTGTAGTTTCCAGTCTGGCTGATGACTGGGTTGACCCATGGTTTAACATGCAGGCAAGATCGTTATGTTCCTCACACGCAGTTGACCCCCATTTCCTCTTTATTTCCACTGAATGCTTCTTATTCACCTCTGAGCTCAGCCAGTCGCTGCCTGTTTCTCTGTGCTTGCTCGCTCTCTGAAGGGGAGGACTGCTCTTCAAGTTGTCCTTGAAGTTTACCAGCTCTCCTGTTTACCTTTGCTCTCCAGCACAGTCTGGTGTGGGATCTCAACAAAAGAGTCCCAGAACAATCTGAAATCTGCTGATGTCCAAAGCTGTGACTCTGTGAAGCTGGTGAAGGGTCTAGAGCCCAAGTTCCGGGACGAGTGGCTGAGAGAGCTGGGATTGTTTAGCCCGGAGAAAAGGAAGCTGAGAGGAGACCTTTACCACACTCAAGAACTACCTGAAAGGATGTTGTAGCCAGGTGGGAGGTGGTCTCAGGTTGCACTAGAGGAGGTTTAGATTGGATATTAGGAAAGGGTAGTCAAGTGTTGGAACAGGCTGTCGAGGGAAGGGTTTGAGGCACTTGAAGGTATTTAAAAGACTTGTGGTTGTGATGCTTGGAAATAGTAAGGTGGGACTCAGCATTGCTGGCAGTGTTAGACTTGCAGTTGGACTCAAAGATCTTGAAGAGGTTTTCACAGCTAAACATAGCTGTAACTAATCTGTAACTCTCTTTTCTAGGCTTTTTTTGAGGTCTTTGCTCCACAGTTTTGTGGTGACTGCCCTTGTCATACTATACTGCCCTTGGCCGTCACATACCCAGCTAGTTCTTTGTTGTCTGTGGCAGAAAAGGCCAGAAGTGTATCTCCCGTGGTCTCTGTTGTGAATGAAATGAAGATTTCCCAGATCACACAAATACACAAATCTATTGCCTGCCAAGCAAATATCCATAACAGATAGTTTTTTCTTTTTGAGAGAGGAAATAGTATTTATTGTCTTATTCAAATTGTGTTTCTGAAAATTAAAAAAGAATATTTTGGTTCATAATAAATAAAAACAAACCATTAAAATGAGAAAAAGTAAGAGAGGGATGCTTCAGAATGAAGCAAAAGTATTGTAAATTATCATATTTGATACTGACATCGTAGTTCAGTGGCCTTATTATCACTGCCTCTCTCATTCCTTGAATTCCTTGAACTAAGATCACATAGCCTTCCATCCATCCTGCCTCATGTTACAGTTCAGGATATCTGGCAGCTTGAGATGTCTATGAGCTTTCTCTACATTGCTCCTACCTTTGGTTCTGTACATATAGCTAACTGGAAGTTGTTGAGACTGACTGATAGTCTGCTAAACAAACTCTTGCTAGATCTTGACAGTTCAATGTTAAAATTTCCCATGAGAATGAATGTGTCAATTTTTACTCAGGTCTAATTCAAACCTGCAAGTGCAAAGGGTGCTGTAATTTTCAGTGTCATTGCCCCAGTCAGATCCATTCATCCTGAGTGCCTCTAAGCAAAGCCTGTGCTTAAAAGTAAAAACATACTTTTATACATGCAATACCAGTTTAAAGTGTACTTAGTGACTCCAGATGTTAGAGTGATTGTTCAAATGAAACATTTTTTGCTGAATGCATCACACTTTTTCTATCAAGTATGTGGAATTCAGTTACTCTCATGCATTAGGAATACATTTATTGAATAACAAGCAAACACATATAAGTAGTGATCAAGAGAAAAAGAAAAGAACTCTTCTAATGATAGAAAGACTTTCTATTATTCATCCATGTAATTCAAATAATTTCTACAAAGCTAATTGTTCAAACCCAGAATTCCATGTCTTCATCTAGTGGCAGAAAGTGATGTGGTTTGGCAATTAAGCAAGTGTTGCCTATATACTAAAAGTTGAGTTGTTTGTGATTGTGCTTTCAAATAAAATTTAGTTGAGTTTTTGATACTAGTACTAAACTGGCAATCACTGAGAGAGATCTAGGCAGTGTGACACTCAGATTCAGGTATGGCATTGTCAACTACATCCTGATAATCTCAAAAGGCAGATAATAGAAAGCATATAATTGATCAAATGCTCCATCTCACATTACTCTATACTTGACTTCTTCAGCTTGCCTTAGATACTTCAGCTGGTTTCTGAAACAACTCAGAATTTTCTCAAAAAACAGTCCACTGCTTCTCATGAAATTGACAGCCTGATTATATATTTGTATCACATAAATGGCTCATCCGAGGTCAGTTTTCCATTGCTCTAGGCTTTGAACAGTGAGAGTTGCCACTGCAGTTTTAGACGCCAGCACGCAATGCTCTTTAGAGAAAAGAATTATGCATGTTTTAGGTCGGCAGACCCTTTGCCACATGTACATAATAGGTACAAAATATCTAATCCACTTGACAATCAAAAAACATAGTTATATTCAATAGCTGAAGTAGAAAAAGTTCTGAAACTACTTCTTACTGCTGAGGATCATACTTTGTTATGAGAGTTCAGAGTTTTCTCCCTAGTAAAATGCAGGAAAAAAAAATCTAAGGAAGTCTGTACAGTGATAGCATGTTCCTAAGTAGAAGAGGGAAAGAGAAAGGGGATTGCACTGATATGGCCTGCACTCTGTGTATAATACAGTCTTCACAGCAGGACACAGTTTGCATTGACTGCTACAATGTTTTTACTCCCATTTCCAGCAGTGATGTTCACAGTGCACGATATGGTACAGCTCCTGCCAACAGTTTTAAATGAACTTACACTGACTGTGCAGCAATAAAGTGTTGCTGCTGCATCAGCTGTGCATATCTGTGATGTCAGCTCTGGGACACAAGAGGAGCTGGATAATGGGGTGCAGCAACTTGACGCCTGTTGCAGAGTCTGCTGAGGTGAAGAGGATTTTTTTCCAGTGGTCTCCATAGGGCTTGAAAGGGGAATTACATTTCTGGAAGGAAGCTTTCTCTCCTCTAAAATTATTGGGCTATGACTTCTCCTTTATGTTAGGCATAAAGCAGTAAACCACATAGCAGGTGTATTGGCAGAAGTGAAACTGGTGGAATGAGTCCTGTGACTGGTGTGCCACATTGGATGGCTACAGGGTCTCTCCTCAGGAGAGGTAGGCAGGGCACGAGAGGTGCAGCTGGTGGCGCTATATGCAGTGAAAGGGCTGGAATGTGTGGAACTTATGGTTGGCAATGGCATAGCTGAGACCCTCTAGCACAAAAAAGTAATGCAGATGTCGTCACAAGACTCTTCTATAGGCCACCTAACCAGGACAATGGCACCGATTAATTTTTCTTGGAGGAACTAAAGGACACCTTCAAATGAACTTCCCTTGTCCCTATAGGAGTCTTCAACTGACCGGTTTTTAACTGATGAAACCACACAGATGGCACAAACAGGTCAGAAGATTCCCAAAATACCTGGTTGACAAGTTTGTGGTACAAATACTAAGGGAGCTGCCTAGGTAAGATTTCCTTCTTAGTCCGTAGCTTGTTAACAGAGAGGCTCTTGTGAGTGAAGTCATGATTGGTGGTTGTCTTGGCTGCAGTGACAGCAAAGCAATCAAGTGTAAAATCTCTGCCGACAGGAAGAAAACACCAGCAAACCTTCCACTTTTTGTGAGGAAAGCAGAGTTCAGGCTGCCCACAGACTAGTTACTGAGGCCTCTGGGAAAGTGCTTGTGATGGTGCTGGGGTCTGTCTGTGTTTTTTTAAGCACAACCTTCTAATGGCACAAAAGTAGGCAATCCTGAAATTCTGGAGGTCAAGGTGAGGCAAAAGGCCAGATTGGCTGAGCAGGCATCTTCTTTTGGAGCTAAGGCAAAAGCATGAAATTGTATCACCAGTGGAAGCAAGGTTGGGTGACATGGGAAGAATACAGTGGTGCTGCTCACCACTGTCAGGAGATAGTCCTTACAGACAGAGCTCAACTGGAGATGAAGCTGAGTACTGGAGGAAGTGTG
>VZRR01013229.1:110238-125769 GCA_013398015.1 Oreocharis arfaki | reverse complement strand
GAAGAGGGGCAGCTTTTTTAATCATGCAAATAGCAAGAGGCAGTCAAGAAATAACATTGCATTATAACTTGAGGAGGATGGTCACCCCACAAAACAGGCACATGGACAAGGCAGAGGCATTTGATGCTTTCTTTGCCTCTGCTTTCAGCATCAGTGATGGACTAACATGGTGCTGGTGCTCTGAGATGGAGTAACATGGCTGTGAGAATATTCAGCTCCCAGTCAACCTTGAAATTATGAGGGATCTGCTGCTCTAGCTGGATCCATATAAGTCTATGGGGCCTGACAGAATTCATCCAAGTATACTCAAAGATCTGGCTGATGTCACTGTGAGGCCTCTCTCATGACTTTTAAGAGTCTTGGGTACCTGGAGAGGTCTCAGCTGACTTTAAAGTGGCTTGCATTGTTTCGATTTTCAAGAACAGCAAAAAGCTTAACCCTGGAAACTACAAGTGTCTCAGTCTAACTTCAGTGACTGGTAAAATTAGGGAGAAGGTTATTCCGGGAGGTGTTGAAAAATACCCAAAGGAAAGCACAGCCACAGGTCACAGCCAGCACAGCTTCATGAGGAGAAAGTCTTGCTCAAAGTCAAACTCTATTTCCTTTCAAGACAATCCACCTAGCTGACAAAGGAATGACAGTTCCTTTTGGATTTCGGTAAAGCTTTCGGTACTGTGTCTCCCAGGATCCTTCTGGACAAAGTGTCCAGCACAAGGCTGGATAAACACATCATGTCATGGGTGAGCAATTGGCTCGTGGGTCAGGCACAAAGAGTCACAGTGAATTGGGTGACATCTGGTTGGCAATTGGTATATAGTTATTCTTCAGGGCTCGGTTTCAGGCCCTGTGCTGTTCAACATCTTTAAAAATTATTTGGACATAGGACTGAAAGGTATTCTAAATTTGCTGATGATACTTGCTGGTGAGCAGCTGTTGAGTCCATTAAAGGCAGGGAGGCCCTGCAGAGAGACCTTAACAAATTAGGGGGCTGGGCAGTTATCAACCACATAAAGTTCAGCAAGGGAAAATACCAGATTCTGCACCTGGGATGGGGCAACCCTGGATGTACAGACAGAACGGAGAACAAGAGGCTGGAGAGCAGCACCACAGGAAAAAATCTGGGCATCCTGGTTGATGGAAGGTTGAACATGAGTCAGCAGTGCCCTGACAGCCAGGAGGGCCACCCGTGTCCTGGGGAGCATCAGGCCCAGCATCACCAGCCAGGCAAGGGAGGGGATTGTCCCACTCTGCTCTGCACTGGGGCGGCCTCACCTGGAATGCTGGGGGCAGTTCTGGGTGGCACAATATAAGAAAGATACAATGCTGTTAGAGAGTGTCCAAAGGAGGGCAATGAAGATGTTAAAGAGCCTTAGGGTGAAGCTGTATGAGGAGCAGCTGAGGTCACTTGGTGTGTTCAGCCTGTAGAAGAGGAGACTGAGGAAGGTCTCAAAGCATTCTACAGCTTTTGTATGAGGAGAAGAAGAGGGGCAGGCACCAATCCTTTTTGTGTGTTTATCAGTGACAGAGAACAGCACGAAGCTGTGTCAGGGAAATTTTAGCCTAGGTAGCAGAAAAAGGTTTGTCACCCAGAGGTTGGTTGGGCACTGGAACTGGCTTCCTAGGCAAGTAATCACAGCACCAAGCCTGACAGAGTTCAAGAAAACTTTGGGCTATGCTCTCGAGCACATGGTGTGTTCCCTGGGCCTGTCTTGGGCAGAGCTGAGAGTTGGACTTTGATAACCCTTGTGGGTGCCTTTCAACTCGAGGTATTCTATGATTCCATGAATTTTTGTTGAGGCACTTTAGGCTAGTTCTGTACATGGTTCCACCAAGCTTTCATTTGCAAGAGCAGAATACAGCTTAATAGGTTATATTTTCACCTTTGTACTTCTAAGAGTGATACTTCACTCCATTAGACGATCAACTCTGGCAGCAATATGTACTTACCTGAACAGCTACAGCAAAGCTGCCCTAGTAAAGGGGGGCTTTTTTTGGCTTTGTTCAACAAACACAAGAAGTACACAGTCTAGTTCTGAGGTAATGGTCAGAAAAAGTAATTGGCTTCTTCCAAAGTACCTCTGAGAACAAATCTCTTTGAAGTTTCAGAACTCTTTTACTCTTTTTATTATAATGTGATTTTTTCTTTTAATGTTATAATTCAGCTGATGGGCACTTTTATTCAGTTATTTAGACATCTCTCGCTCTCTTTTCCCTCTATCCCATTTCTTCTGCATTTTCCTGTAATTTTGATAAACTTATGTTTGATTTGCAACTATTTAAAAATTGAGTTCACTACAAACATGGGTACAGGTAAATAAATAAGTTTTATACTTGTACTACAAAACTAATTTTTATGGCCTGGACTAAGTCCCCATATCATCTCAAATGATAAATATGATTACTGAATGACAAATACACTTACAGGTACTTAGGAAAGGATTACTTTACACTCTCTACTATTTTATTTCTAACACTACACAACAAATGGAACTAGCACTGTGTAGATATTCCCAATAAAATCAGGATGCCATTCCATTCCCATTTATATCATTTCACTTCTACCCATGATTTTGGAAATATCGCTGATATATGCTGACCAGAGATTTTTTCTCCCTATTTAAAGTCATTCACAACACCCAAACTTCATAAAAAAAGACTACATGAAGTGTCTGCCAAGATGCTTTAAAAGAAATCATAGAAAAATAACATGAGTATGTGCATGAGAGGGAGGGATGATCTTGCAGAAGAGTCTTGATTATTTTATTATAAAAATAAGAAATAAAACTAACAAAAAAAATCCCTCTTGAAAGTGAGTCTTACAATACTATAANTTTGCTGATGATACTTGCTGGTGAGCAGCTGTTGAGTCCATTAAAGGCAGGGAGGCCCTGCAGAGAGACCTTAACAAATTAGGGGGCTGGGCAGTTATCAACCACATAAAGTTCAGCAAGGGAAAATACCAGATTCTGCACCTGGGATGGGGCAACCCTGGATGTACAGACAGAACGGAGAACAAGAGGCTGGAGAGCAGCACCACAGGAAAAAATCTGGGCATCCTGGTTGATGGAAGGTTGAACATGAGTCAGCAGTGCCCTGACAGCCAGGAGGGCCACCCGTGTCCTGGGGAGCATCAGGCCCAGCATCACCAGCCAGGCAAGGGAGGGGATTGTCCCACTCTGCTCTGCACTGGGGCGGCCTCACCTGGAATGCTGGGGGCAGCTCTGGGTGGCACAATATAAGAAAGATACAATGCTGTTAGAGAGTGTCCAAAGGAGGGCAATGAAGATGNTCTGCTCTGCACTGGGGCGGCCTCACCTGGAATGCTGGGGGCAGCTCTGGGTGGCACAATATAAGAAAGATACAATGCTGTTAGAGAGTGTCCAAAGGAGGGCAATGAAGATGTTAAAGAGCCTTAGGGTGAAGCTGTATGAGGAGCAGCTGAGGTCACTTGGTGTGTTCAGCCTGTAGAAGAGGAGACTGAGGAAGGTCTCAAAGCATTCTACAGCTTTTGTATGAGGAGAAGAAGAGGGGCAGGCACCAATCCTTTTTGTGTGTTTATCAGTGACAGAGAACAGCACGAAGCTGTGTCAGGGAAATTTTAGCCTAGGTAGCAGAAAAAGGTTTGTCACCCAGAGGTTGGTTGGGCACTGGAACTGGCTTCCTAGGCAAGTAATCACAGCACCAAGCCTGACAGAGTTCAAGAAAACTTTGGGCTATGCTCTCGAGCACATGGTGTGTTCCCTGGGCCTGTCTTGGGCAGAGCTGAGAGTTGGACTTTGATAACCCTTGTGGGTGCCTTTCAACTCAAGGTATTCTATGATTCCATGAATTTTTGTTGAGGCACTTTAGGCTAGTTCTGTACATGGTTCCACCAAGCTTTCATTTGCAAGAGCAGAATACAGCTTAATAGGTTATATTTTCACCTTTGTACTTCTAAGAGTGATACTTCACTCCATTAGACGATCAACTCTGGCAGCAATATGTACTTACCTGAACAGCTACAGCAAAGCTGCCCAAGTAAAGGGGGGCTTTTTTTGGCTTTGTTCAACAAACACGAGAAGTACACAGTCTAGTTCTGAGGTAATGGTCAGAAAAAGTAATTGGTTTCTTCCAAAGTACCTCTGAGAACAAATCTCTTTGAAGTTTCAGAACTCTTTTACTCTTTTTATTATAATGTGATTTTTTCTTTTAATGTTATAATTCAGCTGATGGGCACTTTTATTCAGTTATTTAGACATCTCTCGCTCTCTTTTCCCTCTATCCCATTTCTTCTGCATTTTCCTGTAATTTTGATAAACTTATGTTTGATTTGCAACTATTTAAAAATTGAGTTCACTACAAACATGGGTACAGGTAAATAAATAAGTTTTATACTTGTACTACAAAACTAATTTTTATGGCCTGGACTAAGTCCCCATATCATCTCAAATGATAAATATGATTACTGAATGACAAATACACTTACAGGTACTTAGGAAAGGATTACTTTACACTCTCTACTATTTTATTTCTAACACTACACAACAAATGGAACTAGCACTGTGTAGATATTCCCAATAAAATCAGGATGCCATTCCATTCCCATTTATATCATTTCACTTCTACCCATGATTTTGGAAATATCGCTGATATATGCTGACCAGAGATTTTTTCTCCCTATTTAAAGTCATTCACAACACCCAAACTTCATAAAAAAAGACTACATGAAGTGTCTGCCAAGATGCTTTAAAAGAAATCATAGAAAAATAACATGAGTATGTGCATGAGAGGGAGGGATGATCTTGCAGAAGAGTCTTGATTATTTTATTATAAAAATAAGAAATAAAACTAACAAAAAAAATCCCTCTTGAAAGTGAGTCTTACAATACTATAATTTTATTTTTATATATAAAAATATTTTTACAGTTAAGAAAATACTTTTTTATTAAGTTGTCCAACTGAAAACTCTTTTTGATTTAAGAAAAAAATTAAAAACTAAAAATGTAGCTATTTTTTAGTTGTAATACTTTTGCAAGAGATTGAGAAAAAGCCTAGAACTGTCATCAGATAATATTTAAGATTGCACTGAAAGAAAAGTGATTTAGGATTGTAAGTACCTTCTCTGCTCTCTACAGTTTGCTTTACACCAATCCTGTGTGAGTTAATTAAACATATTTCTGCATGAGCATATCTTGTACTTTCTGGTTTATTCTCTTTGTCTTCACCTCCTTTTTCGAAACATAGAAACTGTTGTATTTTATACCCCATAATGAAAACTACTTTTGAAATTTCAAAATTCATCACAGACTATTGTTTGTTTCACCAGCTTTACACGCTTCAACCACTACAGCAAACATAGTTCTCGGATAAGGCTAATAGAAAATGAAACAGGACATTGTGAACAGTTGGTGTATCTTACTCAACCTCATTAATAAACTGAAAAAAAGTGTTGAAAGGAGTTAAAAGGAAATGGTGTGCTGTGCTGAAAACTCCACATCCTTGGCTAATGCAATAAGAACTCCCCCTTTGGTGTTTCTGTTCTTTTTTCTTTCATCGAGAGGTGCTTCATACAGCTCAACAGAATAAAGTGGCCCATCTGTAATGTTAAAGTGGTGCAAGACTTCAGTTAGTACTCATCTCCTGAAAAGAGTGTTCCAACAAATTTCTTCTTCCATGGAATTGCTAGTGAAGTGGTGTTAGATGGAGTAAACTGGTTTGTAATTGAGATCCTCAATAAATAGAATTGTGTTCCCCTGAAAGTATTAAAGGAGCTAGTCAAGAAAGACAAAGCATAAGAAAAGGCCTGGAGATGACAGCCTCTGGTTTAGAAAGTTAGTTAAACATATGGCACATGTGTTAAACATGTGCCTTTGCACATAGATGGAAAATTATGTGGGTCATGCATGAATCATAGAATCATTGAATGGTTTGTTTTGGAAGGGATCACTAATTGTCACCAAGTCTAAAGTCACTACCATGAGAGAGGGACAACCAGGACATCTTCAACTACGTCAGGTTGCTCAAATTGTGTCCAGCCTGACCTTGAATATTCCCAAGGATGGGCATTCATGACCTCTCCAGAAAACCTATTCCAGTGTCTTACCACCCTCATCATAAAAAGCTTCTTCCTTATTTTTAATCTAAATCTACCCTCTTTTGATTTAAAACCATTACCCCTTATCCTGTGTCAACAGCCCCCCTAAACAGTCTATTCTGCCCTTTCTTAGAAACCCCCTCTATGTGCTGTAAAGTCACAATAAGTCTTTAAATAAAGTCACAACCTCTTCTCAAGGCTGCACAGCCCCAGTTCTCTCCACCTTTCCTCATAGTAATGTGCCCCATTTTTGTTGCTCTCCCCTGGATCTGCTCCAGCACGTGCACATCTTTCCTGTACTGGCATCGCAGAGCTGGATGCAGTGTTCCAGGTGGGGTGTCACCAGAGCAGAGCAGAGGGACAGAATCCCCTCCCTCCCCTGCTGCCCACGCTGCTTTGGGTGCAGCCCAGGACACATTTGGCTTTCTGGGCTGGGAGTGCACATTGCCAGCTCATGTCCAGCCCCTCATTCGCCAGCACCCCCAAATCCTTCTGGGCAGGGCTGCTCTTGATCTGTTCATTTTCCAGCCTGTGTTGATACTGGGGTTTGCCCCTACCCACGTGCAGTACCTTGTACTTGGCTGTGTTGAACCTCATGAGATTCCCATGGGCCCACTTCTCCAGAATATCCGGGTCCCTCTTAATGGCACCCCACCCTTTAAATGTGTCAACTGCACACCAGATCCTGGTGTTGTCTGCAGATTTGCTGAGGATGCATTCAATCCCTTTGTCTGTGTCATTGATGAAGACATGAAAGAGCACTGGCTCAGTCTGGGCCCCTAAACAACACTACTCATCACTAAATTTCGTGCAGACATTGGTCACCCTCTGACCACGACCATTGAAACAACTCCTTATCCACCTAGCAGTCCACCCATCAAATCCTTCTCTCTCCAATTTGGAGAAAAGGACATTGGGGTGGCCGTGTCAAAGATTTTATGTAAGCCCAGATATATGACATCTGTAGTCCTTCCCTTATGTACTGATGCAGTCGGCCCACCATAGAAGGCCACTAGGTTGGCCAGACAGGATTTTCCCTTGGTGAAGCCATGCTGGCTGTCTGGAATCACCTCCCAGTCCTCCCTGTGCCTTAGCACAGCTTCTAGGAGGATCTGTTCCATGATCTTCTCAGGCACAGAGGAAAAGCTGACACGTAGATAGTCCCCAGGATCCTCCTTTCTATCATTTTTAAATATGGGTCCAATGTCTCCCTTTTTCTAGTCACTGGGAACTTCACCTGAGTGACATAACCTTTAAAATATCATGGAGAGGGGCCTGACAACTGCATCAGCCAATTCCCTCAGGACTGAGGGATGCATCTCATCAGGTGCCATAGATTTATATGTGTTCAGTTCCTCAGGTAGTATCAAAACACAATATTTCCTACAGTGAGGAGATTTTGCTCTTCCAGGCCCTGTCTTGCAGATAATTCACTTGAGAGGTGTGGGAAGAGAGACTGACAGTGAAGATTGAGGCAAAAGAACCTTTGAGTACCTAAGCAGCCTTCCTGTCTGCAGTTACCAGCTTTGTTTATTGGGTGGGCACATTTTCTTTGCCTTTCTTTTCTGACTGACATACCTGACATACCCTTGCTTGTTATTCTTTGCATTCCTTGCCAAGTTCAGATCCAGCAATGCCTTGGCCTTGCTGACCTCAATCCTACACAATTGGACAGCCTTCCTATACTTTTTTCCAAATAACTTGTCCTTTCTTCCATTGGTGATTTGCTTCTTGCCTTTTTGCTTGATGAGCAGTTATCCACTCAGCTATGCCAGTTTCTTATCTTCCTGACCAATTTCTTGCACCTTGAGATCACAATTTTGGATGCTCTATCGAAAGCATCCTTGCAGATATCCCAGCTCTGTTCTTCTCTCTTGTCCCTGAGGCCAATTTCCTAGGGGATCCTATTGACTAACTCCTTGAAGAGCTGAAAGTTGTCTTTCCCAAAAGTCAGAGTCCTGACTCTACTCTTCACTGGACCTATGTCACTCAGGACTGCAAATTCCATCGCCAGAAGATTATTGCACCCCAGGCTGCCTCCAATCTTGGTGTCACCGATCAGCTCACTTGCATAGATGCCCGTAAGGCCCAGCCCTTCCCTTTGGCAGGGCTCTTACCTGGCTTAAAAAGTTATCCTCAATGCATTCCAGGAGTCTACTGGATTGAGTACAGCTTGCTGTGCTACTTTTCCAACATGTGTGGGGGTGTTTCATAGCTGGAGCCAGAAGGCCTGGTCAATAGGCTCCCCTCGATCAAGGGCCTGTAGGGACGCAAGCCACAATGTTTCCTTTGTTGCCTTGGTGTCTAATTCTTACCCATAACTTCTCGACCTGCTCAGGGCTGTTCTTCAGGGACAACTCTTCACAATCTCTCCAGCTCTTGTGGTAGAGTGTAACTCCTCCACCCTTTCTTCCTCTCATGTCCCTCTGGAACAGCCTTTAGCCGTCAGTATCTGCTTTCCACTTACAGGAATCTTGCCACTAAGTTTTGGTAACGGCAGCTAGGTCATAGCTGTCCAGCAGCATGGTGGCTTCCACTTCCTCCTGTTTGTTGCCCGTGTTGTATGCAATGAATGAAAGAAGTTAAATGCTTCTCTTAAGGCTTTCTTCAACCTCCTCTGCCATCCAGTTTGTTTCTTGGACTCATCCATGGTGTGAGCAGGGAATGAATTTGTGTAATGTCAAATGATACAAGGCAGAACTTCTCATGCTTGGTAGCCCTCAGAGTGCTTTGATTACTGAATAAAGTGTTTAAACAGAATTAATGCAAGTGCTAGAATGCTTGCAAATGCAAGGCTCTTACCTGTAGTGTTTAGCTAAGTACAGTTCATAAATGTATCCACTACATTCTGCTCTGCAGTTATGTACTCTTCACCTAATGCGATCCTTCTGTTCCAGTACCTGTGCTCATCCTGTGCAGACACACAATAAACTCAAGCAGCAAAATTATGGAGAAATAAATGGTGGAATGTGTACTGCAGATGGACAAAAATGCTAGGAAATTCCGAGCAAATCCTCTTTATTTTTGTGCCTTTGTTTTGGTTTTAAATATTTTATACCTGGTAAAAACAGTAATCTAAATGTGAAGGATCTCTCCATTGTCTTATGCAATATTTCCAAAAAGTAATTGTATTTGTCTGGTTGCTTTGTATACGGCATAGTTTCCTGGACTGCCTTGAGCTGTTTTAATAGATGGATAATCTTGTGAATACCAGGTCTAATGAGTATTAACATTTTTATTTGTATTGATTCTCTCTTATTTTACTGAAGGCATCAAGTTCGTAACAAGGATTATGAAAGTATTGCCCATTCATAAGCTGCTATTTAAAAACCCACCACTGCTCCTCATAGTGTCTGGAATAAACATGTTCTCCATAAACCCTGGATCTATTGGAAAAAGCTAGGGACACTGAGCACCTTGCAGAACAGGATTTCAGTATGTGCAGTAGTTTAGAAATGGCCTTTAAAATTCTGCTGTTTTCTTTGCTGCAAGGCATCTAACATATAAGAAGAATGTCCCAATTCTGGATCTCAGGCAGACTTTACACAGACAAAGTGCAACTACAGTTTTCTGCCCTATTTCCTCTCAAATTCTGTCATAAATCATAAATAGCAACAAAGTGATGCTAATCAGTCCCTGTTTCCTCTGAAGCTAAAAGTGTTCACCACAGCTGTTTGGAGCTGTGAGCAGAACGTACAGAAAAATGTAAGGAATGGAATAGGCAGTACCAAAGAATTTGTGAATGTCCTGGTTCTGGCAGTAGCCAGGAGCGGTGTGGCCAGGACCCAGAATTTGTTCTATACCACATCCTGCCGTTTCTGGGTTTGGTGAAAGGGAGTCCTTTCCAGGTCAGGTAGTCTGGCAGGGTAGGGTGTTGTCGGGGGCTCTGCATGGTGTAGTGGTGAGCACTGGCATGTGAGTCGTTTGTCTCTTGCACGTTTTGTTCTTAATATTGTTACTGATACTGTTCATTTTCTTATCTCACTGCTGTTTCAAGCAAATTATTCTTATCACAGCCCATGATACCTTTTGTCCCTCCAGTCCTCTACAGCTCACCACCAGAGAGGAGGGGACAAGGAATGAGCGAGCAGTGCGTGGTTTGGGATGTTTCAGTCGGAACACTGAATGGGGAGTACCGTTCCTTAGCCATGACAGTGAACCATGTGTGTAGAATACAGATTAGCAAAATGGACCACTTCCTCATGTGCACTGCACAGTCCACCAACTGACTTACTCAAGCTGTCAACACGACTACAATATTTATTGCACAATTCTGTTCAAAGGCCTGTCATTTAAAAAGCTATGAGTAGGCAAGCTCCTAGAAAATGAGACTATCAGAGTTGGCACTAATTTTCCAAACTGAGCAGAGGGCATACAGCATATGGCTTAAAGAAAGTTTCCCATATGGATGCAGACAATGAATGTTATATATCATGGATATTTTTTTTTTTCAATCCTTTAAACCACCCATGTGACCGAAGAAGAGCATAATTTTCATAGACTTTTAAAATGGCAGGCCATTAAGTTTTTTCTCCAGAGAGTGTCTGTACATAAGTACTGCGCAAAGCCTTTCCTTTTTTATGAAGTTCTCAAAGTCTTCAAAATAAAGGGCAGTGCTGTATGTGTCCATGTATTTGTTGAAAGAACTTCATAAGGACCATCATAATTCCATTACTAGATAAAAATATCTTAAGTATAATAAAATAAAGACATTTATGCTTTGGTTCCTCTAAGATCAGAAGCTCTAAATTGTCCTCTTAGTAACTGGAAGGTGAAGAGGATAATGACCTTGGTTTGGTGACCCTCAGTAGATTCAGATGAATACAAACTATCTAAAATTCTAATGGTTTTTAAGATCTTTTTAAGGTTCTTAAATTTTTTTTGCTTTTTCATAGCTAAGATGAAAATCCAAAGAAGATAAAATATTCTCAGTGGCATTTTGTTATTTTTCTTATCCTTCTCAATATATCATTTGTATACAAAGTAGAGAAGACTGAAGGGTTTGTGTGTAAGCAAAAAGACATTTCTGAGGAACAGGTCTTACTAGTAAAAAGCTCAGTTTAAGAAGTTTCTGGAGCTGAAAAAAAGGAAGGAAAAGCAACTGCAGTGCCTCATATTCCTTCATTTTCCTATTTCCATCCTATATAGTAGTGAAGAGTTGTCAAGTAATTTATCTTCACAGATGGAGAGATCACCCCTGCATCATCCATGCTCATGACGTCCTTTCTCGTGTGCATGCTTATGTTCTTTTTCAAGGTTTCAGTCATGGTGTTTCATATTTCTCTTTTTTGATCTGTGTTACTTGAATTGCAGCATCCTCCAAAATGCTTGCAAAGTTTAAAAAAATAGAGATGCTCTAGCGAAGTGTTGGTATTTGTCACCTTTCTTTCTTGGGCTATTTGTCCCGCTATCTTCTGTATCCCCTGTAGTTCTAACTTATCTACTGGAAAGGCAAATGACATTTGGAAGCATCAGCAATGCCGGGGTTTATATCAATATGCGTGTATGCAAATACATCATATACATTCTATATGCATAACTATCCACCAAGTTCATGAGTTCTGTGTTTCCAGCTTTGACACTTTCTTCTGCAGCCTTGAGTCTTTCTAGATAACTTCCTTGCACTTTCTTTAAGGCTACAAAGCAAGAACAGTTTTCATGTAGATACCATTCAGAACACAACACTGACTCTGGCATTGGTATTTCAATGCTGTTTGCATTACCAGTGTGTACAAACATCAAATAATCACCTGAATATAAGCATTTCATAGCCATAATGAATGATATGCACATAAAACCCTGTATAAAAATCCACAGGTTTGAAGACAGTTGAGTATTAAAACTTAATTTTCACTAAGTCCTGCAAAACCAGCAGAAATATTTCAATTATTTTTAGTTTTTCTTATTTTTCAACTTAGTACTATCAATGTTAAACTTTCAGTTTCTTAGAATATTCACTAGTTGTCCAGGATCCTGTATACAATCCTATTTCCCCCCTGTCTCAATTCTGCAAGGACATAGAAGTCAGAGAGCAAAGATGATTTAGCAAACTTTTCTGCTATGATCTTAGGTAATGATAGCTCAGGCAGACTGAAGACACAGCTTAGGTGATGGTTTTATCAACTGCCTGATGGATTAGGAGGTTTTTCAGGCAGATACTACTGGAGGCTGTGAGAAGTTTCTTGAGACCTCAGCTCCTCCCACACTGAGGGCTGTTGAGTCTCTTTCCTTTGTGGTTCTTCCATACCACAGTACAACCAGTGAAAAATCCCTCACAAAGGCAGCACGCACTTTTTTATTGCTTTTACTTCCTCTCAAGGTATATTAGCTTCATTTTTCTGAAAAACACCCTTCTCTTGTCTGACTCAAGCTTTTTCTTCCAAACAAGACTACTTTCTACATTAAGTTTCTCAGAAAGCACATGAAGGCATTTGATTTTGTCTATAACAGAGAGAACTCTGTATAGATTTCAACAGAGTCTAACTGGTAAAAGTAACAGTGTCAAAAGGTAGTCACAGATTTATTGCATTATTACATTTTTAGATAATTTCTACATGCCATAGTACTTATGGTTGTCTAGGCAAGAATCTGATATCCTTGGAAAATGGTTCTAAACATATGTGAAGAAAAAATTTAGAAATTTGGAACATAGAGAGGCACTTAGTGTCCACTAGTGAAAACTAGCATAGGTGGATAGATACTAAGCTTTGTCCTTCACTTGGATTAAGAGGAACTTAATTAATAACTATTTCATGCCCTTAAATACCAAAAATCTGTTTTATGAACAGTGAAAATTGTGGAGTAGAGTTGTGCAGTTTACCTTTACACCAAAAATGGCACATTGTCCTGTCTCTGATGAATATGAGAAAGACAGGAAAAGCAAAATATTGGCAATGTTGATAATGTTTTTAATGCAATTTTATTTTTGGAAGCGTGGATAATGACAATGACCTGAGCATGTTTGTTCTTATACTGAAAGAGTACATAGTGATGATCCTACCGTAGACTTGGAGATCAATACCTTCCAATCACTGATAAGTTAAAGTTTCTTGGTACTGTAGTGAATGGGATGTAGAAGAGGATAGCTCCTGCTCTTCTGAACAAAAAATTCTGTATTAACAATCTGCAGTACAGAATCCATGTATCAACAACTGCCTAACAATAGAATATTGAAGATTTTTTCCATAAAAAAACCATATGCCATAAAGTCTAAACCAGGTAGTGAAGGATCAGAAGAGACAGCTTGCTTGTTCTCTCCCTTGCAGAACAGTTTTTTAGCTTTTTATTTATCAGAGAGTTTTCAAGTCAATACATATATTAAAGAAAGCAACCAAGAAATTTTTAATGTATATTTTCATTGATTCTAACTGTTGGGTGAGAAGATTTTTTTGGAAGCACTAATTTGGCTTTTACTCTTAGATGCCAGTGTTTAAGTTTAGTCACTTCATAGATTAAAGTAAGTCTTAGATCATGACATGATCTACAATCCATGTAGCATCATGGCATGAACTAGAGCTGTTTGCTACATGCAGGTACTAGGACTTGCTTGGGTAAATTCTTTATGTAATGTTCAGCTAGAAGGCAGTGCTAAAAGCAATTCTGTTATTACACCTAATTTTGAAAAGGTTGAAAATAAAATATTATCGAATACGAGGCAGTACAACTAAATATAAGTAGGATTTGCTCTGTGCATGTTTTAAAGTCACAATGGACAAAGCTCACACCAGATTTTCAACCTCCTCCCCTTTCCTCATGTACCCATACTAACTTAATCAGTGATCAGGGTGTGTAAACAGTAAATAATTGGGCCCTTTAAATCTAATGTCCCCAGCCGAACACTGATGGCAGAAGCGGAAACAAGAGACTCACACCACAGATGGACCAGGATCCAGCTTTCTTTAGCAAATTTATACCAGGGTTAAATAACTTGCCTGCTGTAATTAAAAAACATAATGTGCAAATGTTCAAAATGTGCAAATGACAGTGAAAATTTTTGTACACACAGAGGATAGAAAATTATTATTTATGTGGTTAGTAAATTAATCACAGACACTACATAGCCTGTATAAGTTCATCTCTGATGTTCATCAGAAGAGTAGAAATGCAAATATCTATAAAGCAGAGAATGCAGAGAGAAAAAACGATGGGTTGAAAAAGCAGCCCTCTGGAATGTCAAATGATCCTACACGCTGAAGAATCTTGAAACCTTCCTTCCTTCACTATAAAATGTGTTGCCAAACTTTGTAATTGACTGCCCATGGAAGTGGTGGAGTCACCATCCCCAGAGGTGTGCAAGAAAAAGCTGTATGTGGTGTGTGTAGTCGACAAGATGGTGATTTGTCAAGGTTCGGGCTCGATGACCTTGGAGCTCTACTCCAACCTAAATGATTCTGTGATTCTCTGTTTATACTTAGCAGGAAACTGGGAGATCATAATTTGTAATCATAATAGAATTTACAAGTTCCTTTCTTGAAATGATTCATCACTACATAAAGTAGTAGAATTTTGACTGACCAAGAGAGTAAAAATCTTTCCCTGCAATAAAATAATAATCCAGAAACTGACTCCATCACCTGAAATTAATTGGAAGACCATAGAATTGATTCCAGGGCATTTCAGGTCATTAGGGAATGCAGCAGGTCTCCAGTCCAACACAATGCTTGTTGACCTGTTTGCTGAGTGTTTTATCCCATGGGAACTGGAAACCCTTCAAGGAGAGATTGGACCCACTGTCCCACCATTATCACCGGGGAAAATGTTCCCCTTGTTTTCAGCCCCTCTGTCCCTGCTCAGCTTTGTGCTGAACAGAACATAGGACCTTCTCCCCAGAGCCTTCCCCAGCCCCATAAGCACCTCTGTCAGGGGTCTGCCTGCCTAGGCCATGGCTGTGCAGTGCTCCTGCCCCAACTGCATGGAGGTTCCCTCAGCTCCTTTCCCGTGCCAGTCCTGGTCCCAGAGAAAGGCAAATCCTGTTCTCACATATGTCCACCAGCTGCAAGGATTCAGTATTTTTTCTGATTCATTGAATGCATTGAGAAGGGTGCCCTGAATATTTTGTAATTTTTCGTGGTCTGTAATGCACGAAATAAACTGAAAAGAATTATTTGTACATCAATTTCAGAAAAATGTAGTTCTTATAAATACAGGGCATTTGGCAAGCTGCCCTGCCAGCTAGCAAGCATGACTGCCTTTCCAAGAAGAGGAACTTCTGATACATGTGGTGCAACGCAAAGTCTGGCAGCGTGATATTGTTCCAAGGAGAGACACACCTGGAAGATGGCACTGTGCTGACAGGTGTGCATGAAGTTATACACATGGTTATTCTATTTATTTAAGTAGCTGACTGCTCAGGAGAGGGCTGCAAGCGTTCAGATAGTTTTACAGGTCCTCTTTGTGGACTCTTGTACCTGCTGAACATGCCCCCAGCACACATTGTAACACTTTCTCTGCTTCTCAGG
>VZRR01013229.1:85688-109938 GCA_013398015.1 Oreocharis arfaki | reverse complement strand
TCCCCTTTCCTCTCCTCTCCTCTCCTCTCCTTTTTTCTAGATCTTTTCTTTTTCTCTTTTTATTGTTACTAATAAGTCAACAGAATAGCAATATTTACAAATGCAGATGGCAGTTATTTTCCATGAGCATAAGAGTTAATATTAGTAGCAGTAGGTCTCAGCCATAGGCACTGTTTTTGTACAACTCTGGAGAGTAAGCATTGAAAGCTGATTGTCTCATTAAAGAGGCTCTATTAAGAAACTGTAAAACAATTTACATTACTTAATCTTTTGCATGGAGACGAGGTTGTGAACAATAATAGCCGTTTACTGTGGGTGCACAATATAACAAGAAACCTGATGCATTCAATTAAGAGTCAAGTAGGTCAATATACCTATTCTATCACAAACAAAATGTTATAAAAATAGCTAAACAACTTACATAGCACATGAGGAAAACAGTTTATTGTTCTGTAAAAAATATTGTTTCATTATGTGGTAGCCTGAGACACAAAAGAACCTCAGGAAATCCCCTCCCAGGATTAAGGCGTGGAGAATTCAGCTATACCTTAGACTGCAAGTTTACAGGGAAACTTGAGGGAAATTCAGTGCAAATTCTTCATCCCATGGGCAAATATCCAACTAACATGTGACTTGTTTGCACTGATAAACTTCACAGCAGTTTTCCTTTTACCGCTTTTTCAACCAGGGATGCGCTTTGTCAGCTTCATTTCTGATGAAAATAAGGTATTGAGAGGTTTGAGAGGAACAAGTACACAATAAAATATAGATACAAACAGTGGTTCTGAGTGGGGAGGGGCAGTATTTAAATAACAAATCCCTAACACCTTTTGAAAGCTGTGCCATTGAATACTTTATCCATCTGGAAACACGATGTTTTAGGTCTTAAGTTAGTGATTTACCAAAATATGGGTATTAACTTAATATCGATACCCAACTGAAACGGACAAGACTCTCTGACAGGGTTAGAAAGTGTATGTTTATTCCGGCGCCGGGCAGCTGCACGGGATGGCTCCCTAACAACGCAGAGCCCCGAAAAAAACAATACAACGTCTATTTATCTACAACAGTTCTAAATATTCATATGCATAAAATGCATATGCATAATATCAGCACCTCCCATTCTCCGCTTCGTATTATAATTAGCTAAAAGCAATTAAGCATGTGTGGTTTGTCCTTTGAATTGGGTCGGTGGTCTAATATATGGGGGAGGTCCTAAAGGCTGAAGTAGGCCTCTTCTCCCTCACTTTGACATTTCTGCCTCTCTAGTTCTTAGACAAAATGCATTTATCACTTGGTTCCTGTTCTTATTACTTTAAATGGGTTTTCAAACAGAAAAATTAGCAATTGTTTATGTTTCTTTAAATCTGTTAATCAGTGTTTTCTGCTTCTCATTCTAAGTGCAGCTGAGCAAGTATAAAATGACAAGCAATTGCTTACTTACATCCTGGAAACTTATCTCAAGCTTAGTTCTGCTGTTAACCCTAGCTGGTTTCAATTAACCTCAGCTGGATTCATTTGCTAAATGTACTTTTACTGATTTCCACCAGCTAACCTCTAACTAAAAATACCTTAATTTTCGAATTCCGTGTTTCATTAGTTTTCAGAACCAGGTAAAAGGAGAAACATAAAAAGAGGCAAATGTAAATTTTGAAATAAGTATTTCTGAAATTTGTCATGCTTCAGGAATAAAGTGAAGAAATAAGTTAAATCTGGAGAGGGTGAAGCACAAAACTATTTTATGCTCGAAATAGACAAGACAATACTTTTCCAAATAAGTCTAATTTTTGACTTCTGAAAATTAGCAGCTGAGACCTACAAATGACAACCAGCACAAGCATAAAAAACTTCTCATGTTGTTCTTCACCACTTGCTTTTAGAGAAAAAAAGGGGAAGTAAAATACCGTGAAGTATTACATGCAGAAAAATGAGTTTTCTTCATTAGGGGAAAATTGATATCAAGTTTGAAACAGTGAAAATAATATCATGACATTTGAATGATAAATAGGAAGTGGTAAACCGCTAAATTGTGATTTTATGAGGTGTGAATTTGACCCACAGACGGTTTAAATAAATAATATTTGAAATCAAATTCATTCTTCTTATTTCAAAAGCCCACAGAAACATTCTTACTTGTTTTATTTATTCTACTCAGCACACAATCAGAACATGCATCATATTTAGGAAGAAGTTCTTCACTGAAAGGATGACTAGATATTGGCTCCCCAAGGAGGTGGTGGAGTCGCTGTCTCTGGAGGTGTTTAAGGGAGTACTGGATGTGGCACTAAGTGCCCTGGTCTTATTGATGTGATGGTGCTCAGTCGTAATCTGGACTTAAGGTCTTTCCCAACCTAAGTGATTCTGTGATTCTGTGAGATGTTATTCAATTCTCATCTGAGATACATCCCAAGATAGAACAATGAGCACAGCAACATTTTCAGAATTGGAGAATAAAGAACAGGAAAATATAATTTTGCAGAGAAGGAGGTGAAACATGGCTGAAGGAGTACTGATTACTACTTGATAGACTTCATTTATGAGAGTTTTATAACTCTCATATTAATAAGGTGCACAATCAGGTTAAAGTAATTGAAATGTTTAGAAATTATGGTGAAAGCTAGGAGACCAAAAAAGAAGTTTCGATAAACCTGGCAGTTCATGACTTTAGATTTGAGAGGGGGCAGAGCACTGCAAAATTCTATTGCACCAATTTTGTGTTCCGAGTTGTAATAGTTTATTACACTACTAAATGTCATTAATTTGTCAATATAACTGTAATTAGTGTTTGAATACTACAGATACCTTCAAGAAACAAACAATGCTTTTGAGACTAACAGCTACTGCGCACTGCAGATCAATATTTGATGATGGCCAGCAAGTCTAAAGAGAAACATGCCAGATGGTAGTTACCTTAAAATGTGATTTCTGACATTGTCAAGGTATGGGGTACTGCTGTGGCAGTGGGCTTTCCTCACTATCCCCTTCATATCCACCTGTCTATTCCTTTCTACGCTACAATTTCCTAGCCTCATTTTCTCAGTCTACCTTTCATGTATGAGGATCTACTTGCTTTTTACATGTTCATCTGTAAAGAACACGAGGAAAAAAAAATGTGATAAAGGTGAAAAATTCATTGCCACTGATCTGTAACTGATGCCTGCTACAAATAGTGTTTGATTTACTTGAGTCTTGAACTGGTCTCCTTTGTGAGCAATTATTTTTAGTGCAAAAATTGACAAAGTGCAGCTGCAACTCTTGTTTGTAAACACAATTGATCCTCCACTTCAAAATTATAAGTGAAGAATAGTAAATTCAGAAATTATTAAAAAAAAAATCTGTTTTCACACTGTACACAGTTCTGATTCAAACTTTTCTGCAACAGAATACCTTTGAGGTAAAAAAATCCAAATAAGGATTTATATGTCCAATAAGATAAGTAACCAGAACAGAAGTTAATGAAGGAAAATGTCTCTCTGTTTTCCACTAATAGATCTGAACTGACCACTGTCAGAGACAAGATATCAGACAAGTAAATCCTGAATTACATGATATGGCTCATTACTTAAATCTCTTACTAGTCTCTGAAATGCCATAAAGGGACAAATACTCTGTCAGCAGATTGTCATCTCTGTTATTGCAGGACTGTGTGTGCTTCTTGTAAAATGCTAGCAGTATCTGGAATGCCACAACACTTGTAGACTTGAGTGATCGTTAATGACAACATATAGAAACTAGAAATGGTATTAAAAGTGTTAGAACAATAAGGACCTTCTAGATGCATTACAGAGGCCAGAAAATATCCTGCCTGAGATTATAAAACCAACTTGTAGCCATCATGTCACAATCTGCCCTGTTTGACTCTTGTTAGAAATGCTGATAACTTGATAGCAAGCCTGGAAGCAGATGAAGCTGATACTTCTTGTATCAGACTTTTCCACCTCAGTGCACAGAATGTCATGCACTGAGGCATTTATCTGGGATATGGGAAACTCATCACCCACTTCTGCTATCCAGAGTAGTTATTGGACCTAATTTTCCCAATCTTTTGCAGAGTTTCACGACCACACATGCAGAATTTTTTACACATGCAATATTCCTGCATTTCTGTTCTTTGGTTTACCGAATGATTAATTTTATTTTCCAATTCAACAGGTGATATTAAGCAAAGATGATCTGAAGAGTGTTCAAGATCAAGAGGACTCTTGAATTTGAACCCTGAACTCCTGTACTTCATCAGGCCCCAAGGTATGGTCAAGGGAGGAGGATTCTTTTCCTCATTTTAAAATTTCTTATAATTCAGAAAACTGTCTTCGAGCTACATATTTCAATCTTATCTTCCACTAGATAGGTCTTTTAATTTATGTAAAACCATGGTCCCTCTTACCAAGGCTTTCTGAATTTTTACTTTGATGCTTATTATGCAATATTTTTGGAAGAGGAGACTGCTGCTTTATTTCTTTTTCCTTCACTGTTTCTAAATGTTTGGTATTTTGGTCTCCAAATGACAAGACAACTTCAGCATGAATTTTTAAGATGCTAGAAATAATCGAATTTTAGTGTTAATTTATTTAATGCAAAATCTGAGTCATAGAATAGCAGTGTTAGTTTCTGCTTTCCCTAGCAGTCCAATGAAAAAGTAATTCATACAAATCATTTACTGTCTAAAACTTTTGAATAAAACATGCTAACCTTGTCATACTAAGTGACAGATAGAAAAGTCACCATTGTTTGCTTTGGACAAATAATCCATGTGCTTTATGTATAATTCATCTGATCTTTACGAATGTTTAACAAAATTGGATTTAGATAAATTTCGATACTATGGTGCATCAAACCCCTTTATCAATTTAAATCTGCACCTCATCAATTTAAGTCTGTGTCTATATTACTCTAGCTCCATGTCAACTCTCATAGGTTTGGAGGTTGTTTTTATTTTATAGCACAGAGACACCCACATTACCCAAATTGTACCATTCTGTATCCTCCTTCTGGCCTTCTTGCTACCATTCCGAATTTGAGAACCCACGACAGACCAAGTCTCTACGTGCATCACAGTGGCATTAGCTGCAGGGACACCTATGTAGCAGGACTCTGTTTCAGAGCCCTAGGATTCTGAAAAGGGATTGAAACACCAGTATAGATAAGATATAAATCCCCTGGCCAAAATAAGATTCCAATCCCTTCCTAAAACTTCCTGCACATCAAACTTGAAAAAAAAAGAAATCTGAAAACAAAGTCTTTTGATTTGCAGGGAGAGGGAAAGACATTCCACTGTAAAATTCACATATGCGCACAGATATATACACACACTGATGTGTGCAGAGTCCTGCTGGCGCTCCTCGGCCTCAGAAAGGAAAACATGTGGGCCTGGTAGCTTTTGAGATATCATTTTTGTGAAAAGTACGAGCCCTGTACTCTCCATTTTCCATCAACCCAGAGCCAACACTTAGAGGGCTCTGATATGGCAGGATCAGAACATAGTGGTTGTGAATGGACATTTGCAAAATAGAGTGATTTTTTTTTTTCCTTGAGACGTGCAGTTGTTCTTAAGTAAAGTGGCTGAAGGTTTTATGTACCAAAACCAGTTAATCATAAATAGGTTCTTTTTTTTTTCCAGTGCTTAAAAAGTTTGCATGATGAATATAGCAATCCATAGGCATGCACAGGGATGGAGAGAGGCTGGCACGTGGGACAGAATCTCCATTGTGCTAAACAGTGTTTTTTTCTAAAATCATTTTTCCGAAATAGCTTTTGAACTTGACAAAAACTTGCAACCTCGCTGTGTTTCTATTTCCCTGATGCCAGAACCAAAGAAACAAAAGAATGCAAATCTGCAAAGAGGCACTGCCCAGTGTCTTCAGAGGCTTTTATTGCCGTCTCCTGGATGGAGAAAATATTGTCCAAATGAACATATCGAAAGGGTTGTACCTCCAGGCACAAGCCTTTTAGACAGCAGGGGCCTGGCATATGAATTAAGTTTACCACCAAACTTTTCAAAGTAGTATGGATTATGTTGTATTTTACTAAAGTGCATTCTACTTCTATGTGAAAGAAAGAAAGAAACAAAAAAAGATAAAGCTTTATTGTTTTGGGGTTTTATTTTCCCCACTTACTCACAAAAAGATTACTGGCTCTTTTCTGTGAAGCTTGACTTAGATTTGACACTAATTTCATCTAGAAGTAGCTCTGCACCAGAAAATCTCAATAGTTCTTCAAGTCTCCCAGAGTCAATAGCACACTTTCTGAAGCACTTTTCCTCACTGCTATTATTACATATTTGCCAGTAGCAGCAGATGAGCCGAAATGGAAGGTTACAAGTACTGATGAAGAAGCAGTATTGATATTTACTATCATCGCCAAAGGAAAACAAAGAAGCAAATAAAAGTACAAAAACCCCACTTTTCTTTAAATTAAACCTTATTGAACTAGTTAAGCAAGTGATGCAACCTGTGTAACAGAGTGACAAGGAGAAAAAGAGAATAGTAAGGATTATTCTCATGTGTCTCTTCCCTGAACATTTGTTTCAAACTTCCATCTAGGAATAAACTCACCTGAATTTGAAACTCATATACGAGTTGTTGAAATATTTCTTACACTTCTATTTTGACATATCTAAGACTACCAAACAGCAAGAAGAGCAGTTATAATTGGAAATCAAGGTCCTTGGTGTATCAAAGGCCTCAGAATTACGTGTATTCCTTAACACAAACTGGACAGCCAAATAATCCAACTTAATTCTGGAAGCCTTAGATATATAAAGCCTCTTCCTCTTTCAAAATCTTGTTTTGATTTGTAGACAGGGCACATGGAGGCTGCCAGCAATCCTAATACCTCTGAATTATGGTGCTGGTATTTGCTGATCTGGACAAACTCAAAACCAGAAGGTGAAGGTGAAGGAGAGAAAGTGTTTCTGCATATAAATTTAGATGTGGCTGCAAATCTGTTTGGGTCATCTGCAGGCATATAAACAGAGATGGGAAATGATTCCTACACGTCACACAAAATCTGATGTGGAGTGATCGTATTTCCACCTCCCCTAGTGTAACAAGGTCAGCTTAGTGCACAGGGTAAAAAACCATTTCTGTTATTAGAAAGCCTCTTCCATTATATGAATAGCTACGGAAGTAAATCAACACATACAAAGGGCTTTTAAAATTTTTTAATTAAAGACTCTAAACATTAATTCCAGAACAAAAATGGATTATTCCAGTTAAGATCATCTTACCTGTCTGAACACAAGCACACTAAATAATTTAAATCTGAGCTGAGAGAGCCATTATACTTTCTCACTTAGCAGTCACATCCAAGTTAAAAGATAAAGAAATAGTCAAAAATGCAGCAAATTCTGTGAAAATAGTTGTCTTTATTGTACAATAAACAACAAAGATTCAGAAAACTAAATCAGAGAGCTTTATTACTTTTATTTTTCCACAACAATTTCTAGGTCTTTCCTGTCATAAACTACCTCACCTGCTGGAATGTTTTATTTTTGTCATTGATAACACACTTTTCCACAGCAGATCCATAGCAGATAAAGAAGGTCAGCTTATTAAAAAATGCTACAACAATTGTCAACATTTCTATTCAGAAGAAATATGTTGGATGGGATAGTTTTCCTTTATAAAGAGATGGTATTATGGTTCTCTGTCAGGAGAAATCTCAGACATTCAAGAACTTTCCTTTAGCAATTTAGTAGGGAGAGCAGAGAATACAAGTAACAATGTGTTAATGAATTTTGATTGGAGCCTCAAAATGTAATTATTGTTCCTTGAAATTATACTGACATTCTTACATTAGCTGCAATTATGTTACTTTCAAAAATAAAAGATCAAAAACAGATGGAATTTTTTAAATTGATTTTAATTGTTTCGATATTAAGTTCTTCCTGATAATATACTGTAATCACTGCATCCTGGAAAATTTGGACTGCCTCTAGAGAAGCATCATGTAAAACTTTTATTTATAGAAACTTAGCCTTTATAATATTAATTTAAAAAGTACTAATGAGTGTCTGAATCAAATTTAATAATTGGAAAATACTAACTCAGATACAATTGAGTTTTCACTATGAGTTTTAGGCAGGGCTGTAAAGCAGAACTTAGTATTTCAGTTTACTTCTTGAAATTTTTATCAAAACTTCTGCTGGGGCTGAAGTTTGAAAACAAATTTGAAAGTGAAAGACTTATTTTCTAAGTATAGTGTATAATATATGTGTGTATATAGTTCGCAATATATACACATACAGTGTAAGGAATAATTAATGCCTTTATGTTCTCAGAAAATAATGCTGCATTGAAATAAAGAAAATAACCTTCTTCTAGGGATTATTACTCATAACACTTCTTTACCTTTACCATCTGCACCAGTACAAAACACAGACCTATGTATATCCAGGAATGTATTTTCTGAGTCATGGGAGAAAGCAAAACTATTACATTGTGCTTTTCTTTTTTTTTTTTTTTACTTCTTTGTCTCATTCACATTACTCAGCAATTTGCTTGGGTAAAAGCACAAACAGATTAGCAAGAATTCCCTTTACGAAATTAATGAGAAAGGCACAAAGAGAAACCAGGAGAGAATAATTGTATTTCTGCATTCACGTTTTCAGACAGAACAACTCAGGACCCCAAAATTCTCTAGTCTGTGAGGGTGTATATGAGCAATTCATCTGAGGAAAATCATCTTATTTTCTCTTTGTCCTGCAGTTGGAAATTTGCAGGGAAAATTGCTGCCCTAGACATCAATGAAAAGGAGAAAAAGGACCTGCAATATTTAAAATGTGTAGCAAAGCACAATTTCAGAAATGAGTGCTAAGTCTTGAGTCTGATTCCGGGATGGAGGGCCTTCAGCTAAGGCTATGCTTTGTGTCACAAGCTGCCTGGAAAACTGAAAAAATCCTACCAAACAAACCATGGCCAACTGTTCACATGTACAGTTTCTTTAAAAAGTATATAAATTTTTACTGAGAGGAAAATCCATTTTTGTCACTCATGTAAATATTAATGTCTTTTTCTCCAATTGTTGCCCAGCTTTTGAGCCTATTACCCAAAAATCTGTGTTTGGGCATTCTTGGCAAGATTTAGCTTTTCATCTCAAGGTGTTATCAAAATATTAAATCTAGTTTCTCAGTATGGGAGGGGAAAAGGTCAGGGGGAACTATTGCCCTTTACTAGGTGAAATGATAACTCAAAATTCTTCAGTGCAGTTGTGTGATTCTGAGTCAGATTAATTTTTGATTCTTTAATTTTGTAAAGGGAAAGTTTTTAAAGTATTTTTTTCTATCTTCTACAATGTATAAAATTTAAAAAATTCCATTATCAGCAATCAAAGAGCCATAATTACACAAGGGTATGACTTCTGCTCTTGGTTCAAATTCAAATAGCTCTGTGCTGAGTAAGTAATGATTGTATAAAGAATGGCTGATATCGACTCTTTCAGTAGCTCATTAAAATAACAAGAGTCATGACATATTTCTTTTAAAAGAAGCCATATAATGCACATTTAAAAGTATTTATTTAAGCAATGTATACTTGATGCACTCCCAAATGCAAAATGAAAACAAATGCACAGAAACATCTTACATCTTTTTAACATATGTAAAGCGTATTTTTAACATATGTCATTAGCAAGAGTCAATGAAGTTATTTCAAGTCAACATAAATATAACTACAGAGTTTGAGCATGGAGTTTTAAAATGGAGAATGGTTTCTGATTCATTACCTCATATTAACTCTAGAAAAATACACAGCACAAACAGTAGAGTGAGGGGCAGCCTATTTTCAGCACAGCTGTAGCTGCCCCCATGAGGAACAAATACTTTATCCTGGTTTTGCCAGGGACGTCCTCAGAGCAATAGGAAACTATGAATCGTACTGTCTGAGAACAGTGTTTTGGCCTCCCATGGTTTTTCTTTCCTTTTGTTTGCTTCTCAAGTGTTGCAGTCCTTTCCAAATTTTAGTGTTTCAGACCCTTGTTGCCTGTCATGCTGCTAGCTACCCTGTCCCAGACAACTATGGATTTTCCCAGCTAAATTTCATTACAATATCTAATGCGAAAATACATGTGGGGAAAGAAATGTCTTTTACAAAGGGTTCTTCTTTGTGTCCTTCATAAAGAAGCACTAATAATTACACACACACACACGCACACACACACACACTCCTACATCTGGTCATCCTTCAACTGTTCTACTCATTATTTTACCATCTGTAAGTGCACAAACATAATTAAAAGTCTGTGTTCTTTCAGTCATAAGGAAAAATGAGAGTCCATTGAGGACTTACTGGGGAATTTCTAAATCCTCTGTGCTACATTAGTGGTGTGTTTTTAAGTCCAAAGAACTCAAAAAAATTAACAACCTGACATAAAGGAGCCGTCAAGAACAAAGAACATTGAAAGCCCAAAAATACCGAATCAGAAAGTTATTTAAGAGAACTCTAAATAGGCTTAAAATTATTTCTTACACCTCTCTATATTGATTACACAGTTGGCCCTTCACATGTCGCTTTTACAAGCTGGCAAACACATTCTACACAGCAAAGGTTATCTACATAAATTTATTAAAGATCAACTTGATTATTTTCAAGACTGATATGTCACAGATCTATGATTTCATCCTTTAAATAATTTTCTATTTCATTTCCTTTATAATTTATGACACTGTTTTAGTAACACTTAATTATAATAATCCATGTACAAAAATGTACTAGAGTAGCCTTTTATGAGCATTTTAGCATACATGGGGACCCAGATTTTTCAAACAAATCTGCATCAGAACTTTTAAGCTGTAGGCAGAAAGGAAAGTCCTAGGGGGAGATTAACTTTTCAAATGGTTTCAGAAAATAATAATAAAATATTGAGATATTTGTTAATAAAGAAATTTTTTTCTGAACCAATTTCCACAGTTTATTTTTCAAAGAATAGGAAATTTTTTTTCTTTATTTTAAAAAGACTTATGGTGTGCTGGTCTACACACAGGTGAAAACAGGCTCCCTAAAATCAATTATAGTGGATTGGAAAGGGTCTACACTTGGGCTTTTGTGAAAAAAAATTAATTTTGTTTAGACCAAAAAAAAAAATATTCTCTCTAGCTTTATGTATCTAATTGGTGCTTAATTCAGAGATCAAAACTCCCCATAGTTAGTAGAAAAAGTAAGTGTCTTATCTTAAGGTGTTCTGATGACCTGCCTTCAGAGAACTCTGTGAAACGAACGTGTTCCTCATACTAGTGAAATGAAATGCTTTCATTTGTGAGAGAAAAGACCATCTACAGTTGGCCTGAGATGCTAAAGAATTTTGAATCCTTGGTATAAATGATAAAAATTGACTAAGCATGGAGAATAAACTTTCTGTTTGGTTAATGGTTGTATTCCACCCTGCATCTTACTTGTAAGTCTTTCGTGAGAGGCATTTTAATCACGCTTTTAGCTAGATGTTAAAAAGCTTTTGATCCTCACAAACAGGATTCACTGACGTATGAGTTCAGTATTGGAAATCAGGGATCTTAGTGGGGTTTTTTAATTGTGTATTTTTATGAAATGCATCACTGAGTGGGAAAATATACTGAAGTAAATAGAAAACTCACAAAACTTCAATTTATTGAAGAATATGGTGAAAAGATGTGAAGCAAATTTAGTCAGTAGCTACAGTTCTAATAAAAATTATCTTTTTTGCATTATGAGAGTTATAATGAGAAAGGAGAAATTACGGATCCAATCTGATGGCCTTTGTTTTATTCAAGTCAAGCTAAGCTACCTATAAGGATTGAGAACTAGAGTTTCAGGAAATTTCCTCAGTGCATCATGAATTACTCGTCCTGCCTTATCTATAACTTGTGGAAACAGAGAACTGGAAGTCTAATAGAGAGAAAAATCCTACACTAAAAAATAAAAATCTTTAAGGTTTTCAAGTACAGAGACTTCTCCAAACAAAAAGTAGTGCGGGGCATACAAACTAGACTAAACCTAAACAAAATGAATACTAGATAAGGCTTGCTTTTTGTCAAACTCCTTGGAAATAGCACAGTTAAGTGCTCCTGCCACTGTTTCCCACATTCATGGTGAGCATATTGTCTGAAGGAGATATTAATATCCTGCTACCTCCCTTTTGTGACCAACAGCTGAGTGACAAATCCTCAGGTTCCTTTGTCCTCTGTGGTTTTTGAGACTGAAACTAGAACTGTTGTTTCCTATAAATAGTTTAAACCATCCATTCTATTTCTTACTCTTTCCCAGTGCTTATAAAAAGCAAAGAAACTGTCTTTTATTTTTTTTAAATAGCAATATAAAACTATTAATATGTTTGGTTCTCAATCCATAATTATTCACAAGGCTGAGATTTTCTTGGATGACTTTTTTAAAATTTCTATTTATAAAACGCATCTGCATGTTCTTTTATATTAAAAAAGCCATCAAAACACATAAAAATCAATACAGTACCAGCATTTTGTTTCCTGCAAAACAATACTTACATATCAAATAATTTCTTATCTGCTGGAATATGTTTATTATGTAATGCACACACAAAAAAAAGGTAGTCCTACCTCATAAAAGCTGTATAAACAGGAATAAAAGACCTTGAAATAAAGTGGTAAATTAACCTGAGATTCTTACTTCTTGCCTTGAATCCATCATTGGTGAAAAGGAAAATTCTGTTATTGTCACAGAGGACAAAAACCTGAGAGCTTGCTTTGGTTGAAAACTCTATTTAATTTACCACTTTGTGAATTAATATTGTGCAGTTTGGTACTGAATCTTAACCCAAAAAGCTGCAAAAAAGAGCTTCTTAACCCAAAAGCTCAAATTCTCTTTGGGACTGTATAGATATTTTCTACTACCAGATACATTTCAAAAGTGTTTCCTATTATTGACAGACTACTTGAAGTCTGCACAGGAGAACCAACATGCAAGAAATGCATAGTAAAAAAACCTCACTCAGGAGCCCTAACTTTGATGTTTGATGGCTTATAAAGACCCAATAACCTTATTCCCTGAAATCAGAAGCTGGCCCTGTAAAAATAATAGTTGTTCTCCTCAAACTTCTATATGATTAAGCAGTGCATTATTTCCAGAAATGCCCTCTCAGTTTCTGCTGTGCTTTACAATGGCCACTGACAAGGATTAAGACATGAATGAAAAACAAGTATATATATATGTACAGAAATATGTATATGGCCTTCAGGTAATAGGGGTCAAAGGTCAGGAAATGGTTCAACGCGCATTGTTTCTTCTCAAAGGAGACAGTCCTTAAGACAAGACAAATAGAAATAGTTTAAAAATACTCTTATGTCTGTAAAGATTTGAAATCTGCAGTAAATCTAAACTTTCTCAAAGTCGAAGTTTCTGTACTTTCCAGGGATAACGGGAAAATCATATGGAAGTGGGCAAAACTTGAGTATGAATATTCCAAGGCTCTTTCTCTATACAATGTGTATCAAGATGTAAAAACAACATCTATTCAGAAATATGTACTTACATTGATCTGAAACTTTATTCACCAAAATTTTTTATTGTAATTAAAATCTTTCTTCAGTAATTACATGTGTGAACAAAATATTCTTATACAACTCAATTAACTCCCACTGTAAGGTTTTCCCACTAAGAAAACCTTCATTTATTTGTGGAAAAAAAAAATAGATCAGAAGTATGAGAAACTGATAGTCTTTGATAAATCGGTTTTTTCAGCAGCTTATTATAGTCCTCAGTACTTTCTGAAAATAGACTATTGAGAGAAATAGCAGCTGATTTCTTTTGGATGATGTAATATGTATGTGTGATTGTCTGAGGAATATAGTGGGATTCGAGTGACATTTTAAAAGTTCTCATGTATTATGTAGATTTACGAACATAATGCACTTATGCGTGCAACATAATTTGGGGGTTTTTTTCACCCAAGGCTGTCAAGGAGCTCTTTGTTTTGACCTTTTGTCAACATATACTTCTCATCATCCAAGCTCATTTTCAGTGCCCTACGAAAATAAACTTACTAATTCATTTTAAATACACAACTATCATAAACTGTAGGAGAAAAAGAAAACAAAACACTATCTTGAATCTATTGTTTAGTAACATGCAGTATTACAGTAGACAACATGAACAAGCACGAAAGCAAACTTGAAAACTTACCCATTTGTTGCTGACTCCTGCCACAAGATTTCTACCTTGTAATAATGATTTTTGATTCGCTATCTTGTCTTGATGTCCTTTCATACATGTTTATCACTACTCAGGAATTTTCTTGTTCGTCCTCTGACATGGCTTTGTAGAGTGACTCCGGTTTAGCTCAAAGCATTTCATTTTGGTCCAATGAGTGCTCTATATGGTCAGGTGAAAGGACAAAGAGGTGACCAACAAAATAATCAAAACAAGAATGGTAATTTTGAGCAGTTGAGAGCTATGACCTCTGAATCCAAACCCTACGAAGTAAAAGCTTGCTTAGAAACAGAATAATATATAGAGATGTCACATTTACTTAATGTCCTCAACACACGTTTCAGAAGTAGGTTCCTTTTGTTTCCACAAAAATAAACAAACATAACTTTTTAGGACTGCTTGTCACAAAGACTCCATTCTGCAAAAATGAAGCTTAGAATTTAATTGATATTACTGCCTTTCAGAGATTGTAAGATTAGAATTTTAGCTACAGTAAAGTTAACCTTTTCATAAAATTCTGATTTAACACTGCAGTGAAAACTACATGATTAACAAGATCATAAACCTTCAATGTCTACGAATTTTTCTGCAGCCTATGGCTTTGTCAGCATTACAACCAGCAGTCTACTTCTTCTACATCAAGATTTATGTGACTGGGAGAAGATTCATAGGATAGTGCAAAATGCTGCACAAAGGCCACTCCTTTTTTTTTTTCTGAGATATTTTTTATCTGCGTACAGTTGATTAAAAACAAACAAACAAACAAACAAAAAACCCACCCAAAACATCATTTTAGAATCTTAAATGTAGACCATAGAATTTTGTTAAGTCCTTAGTTCAAAAAATTACTATTACATCAAAATAATAAAATTCATGCTTGTAACAAACTTTAATTTTGCATATCAGCTTTGGGGTATTTTGATAAACTTCCTTCTAAAGTCTACGTAAAAATATTATACAGAGCATTCCAAGCATGTATATGTAACTTTCTACATACCAATACATGTTTTGTATGTGTGAATATTGTATCTAGCATTAGTAATTGGAAACTGTTAAGAAAAATCTTACAGGGCATCCAATACAATTTACAGTATAAGTTCCTTAGCACTGGACATTTAAAAGATAGAAAATTAGATTTGTGAACAATCATGGGTTTCCTAGTGTTAACTCCAGAATTTTATTTTCAATTCTTAAATAAGATGTAAAACTAATCTGGTTCACTTTCTAATTAGAGAAATGAGGTAATGTTCAAAATCAACATAATCAGGCTCAACCTTGCTAGAACAGTTTCTAGCTACTATGCGTCTCTATCTTATTAATGCTAATCTGGTACCTGGAAGTGGAACAGTTTACAAAAATTTAAAATGTCACCATGACATTATATCTATCCCACTGCTTGGTGATGCTGTTGCTTTGAACCTGATTTGAATCTGGAAAACATTATTATAAAAAGTTTCCCAATAATATCCTAGTCTTGATACCTCCCATGCAAGCTACTGAAAACCACAAAAGTTATAATAGTGCATTAGAAATTCACATTTAACTGATAGACTTTTTGCAAATAATATTTCCATGAAGGCCAGCTGAATCACCAAGGCACAATCACTGTAATTCTGAGATGTCTGCTTGGCTCAGCAGTTTTATTACGCAGATCAATTTTGCATTACCTCCTTCTGGCTGTGAGTGCCTGCAAGTGCTCGTAGAACGAGGTCATAAAACATTTATAGGCCTAAGAATGTAAAGTGCAGCAAAGAGTGAATCCTCAATCTGTGGACAGACATTTAAAAGAGATTTTTCTGAGAAGTCTGTGGTAATCATTTGCCGCATTCCACACCCTATAAAATTTTCATTTTAATTTCCTTTACAAGGTTTATCTTTGATTAGTCTTTGGGATTCTAAAATGCAACTGTAAATGACATATACATTGAAAATAATATGCAATAATTTTCTTATTATTAATGTCTCATGTACCAAAAAAAGTGGAAAAATAAGTGTTTCAGTTCTTCTCTAAGTGATAAAGCCAACAGACAATTAAAGAAGAAAAAATAGAAAGATTGGTGTGTGTAGTAGAAAAAAAGTGTGTAGTAGAACTCTGCAACACAAGGGCTAGTATATTTCAGATTAAATAGGAACAGAAAAATGGTTTATTTAGTTTTATTTCATACTTTAAAGCTCCTATTGAGTGCTAAAAATGTCCAACTCCTCTGTCAATATTTTGTCATCAAAATAAGAAAATTTTTTTCAGTTAAACATGCTATAGTCATTGATCTTCTAATTAAGAAGTCCATTTGAGGCCTTTGACCTCACAGCTGAAGCATTCAATCCTTTCTGAAAGACTACAGTACGAAAATAGAACAAAGATTTCAAGTCCTGATACATACAGTAATTCAGTAATGAGAAACGGACAGAATTCTCAGACTCCTTGCGTAGGGAAATCTTAAGTGAATTTTGGAATGATTTGCTAGTACAACAAAAGGGATAAACTCAGCTGGATAGAGAGGAGCATTCCTCCTAGCAACCATCAGTTATGGTTGTGACCTCTGATGCAAAACAGTGCTGAAAGTATTCTATGAAAAAATGAGAACAAAGGAGAAAATAAATCATGAAATAATTATAAAAATCCTGTGTTTAACTGTTAAGACCCAGCAGGTTGTAGGTACTGTCCACAACACACAGTTCTGTTGGGAAGAAACTATGAATTAAGAAAGGTAAAAGCGTCAATAGTGCTGAAAAATTAAATCAGGAGAACATCAAATACAGTATGCATCTTTATTCATGGCAGAGGACTGATATACATATACATGAGAAAACTGAGTAGTCTGTTCTACTGAACCCATGCTTCGACCATCCCTCTCCCACAAATGTTAGAAAGCTAAATTATTAATTCAAGAACTAGAAAAGTTCTAGTTTTGAATCTGGTTGTAATCAAATGACTAAGCAGCAGGCAGGTATTCTATGCATATATGCATGTTTTTAGGCATATATATTCATAGTTTTATATATATATACATGGAGATTTTTTTAGAAGGCTTTGGTGTTACAGAATCACGCAGAAGTTGCACTTAGAAGGAACCTTTTGAGATGTTTTTGTACAACTCATACACTTTTTTTCACACGCCCAGTTGCAACTGAATTTCCTTCTTCATCAATACCTAAGCTGTTCCTTTTAATCCACCTCATGCAAAGCAAATAGTGCATTCCTAAGATCAAGTGCACAGAATTCAAGAGAAAAAGAATAACCAATTTGCAGTTCAATTTGAGTGGCATTTATTAAGCTCTGAAGGTATCATCCGAGAGTCAGTGAATGTCATACGGCGATTTTATAATATTTACTTCTTACATACTTTGTAGGTAGAAATGGCATTTATACGTCTTGCCTTTCTGTGAGACAGAAAATCAAAATTTCATATCCAAAACATCTAATGTTTTTTTCTGCAACTTATCAATAAAGGTGAAGACCTTTAACCACAGCTTGAACTTGGCCTTAGAACTCACAAATGAAACCTAGAGTGTCTGTGCAGGGCAGGTGCTGGAAATATATGCAAATATATAAATATATTTGTAAATGTAAATGTAGGAGAGAGAACATACAATTTCCCTCCTTGCCAATACCAAGGATTTTTTGTTTTCTTTCAAATTTGGAAACCATAAGTCTCATCTGCATAATGGAGGTAAAAGCTACTTGACAGGGCACTCAATAACAGATTCCATTCTTCGACCCTTGGAGATGCAAATAAAAATTGCACACCTTTCTTCCCCCCCTTACCTCTAGCCTTCTGCAATGGGTTACCATCTCCAGCTCAGCTCCTTACCTCTCTCATCCCAATCTGCTTCTCACTTTTGCTCAGTGCTACGCTGTACTTACGGTCTTTCCTTGCCACCACCCTTTTCACCTCAGTACCTGTTGTTGCTAAGCTCTTTCCAAGGACTCATCAGTTATTTGCCTTTATGGATTCTGTTGTCTCCTATGGCAACACCAAAAGCAAAAGTTTCCTCAGGCTTCCTTTTAAGCCTCAAGATGAAACACTTACAGAACTACCCATTTTTCACATTGCAAAATTAAATGCTACATTTTAAAATCAAAATCTTCATGAATCACATGGAAGCTGTGGGATTGATTGGTTGGTTGGTTGGTTGGTTGGTTGGTTGGTTGGTTGGTTGGTTGGTCTGAGAGAAACAAAGAATCTAAATTAAATATCCACAAAATTATACAAAACTTTAAAAGGTTAGTTCAAAAGTTAACTCTGCTATTAGAGGTAATGTGGTTACCTGAAACTGACATATACGACAGATCATAATTTTCTGTAAGAAGAGAGATACACTCTACAAAAGTCCATGAGTTGACTTTTAGTACTTTTCAAAGTTCAAATATTAATTTTTTTCTGATTGTATAATGAAGTCAGAAAGGTAAGGGTGCGGAAATAATACAGTATTTTTGCAGAAAAATCTGGAGCAAATAAATGAATGAATTTTTCATGCTTCTACATTCTGATCCTGAGCACCAGAATCTATACAAAAAAAAAATATGTTCTTCTAGCATTAGTAGTGGTACTGTCTGCAAGTGCTGATTTTTGTCTGTCACAGCACATCATTCAGATTCTGTACTCTTGTTTGTCTCTTAAAGCTACGGTTAATGTAAAGCATTCAAGATTATAATTAATTTCTACAACCAACACCAAAGGATTGTTCCACATTTGAGTGCATCCCCCACTTGCTCTTTGTTGAGTGGTGTAGGCAGGATTTTTTGATCTCTCTAGATTATTTCCACACTTTGTCAAAAATTAGGCAGTGGAAGCAGGTCAATGCATGCTTATAGCTAACTGAACAAGAACATCATATTTCAGTGCTTTGAGATGAATCATGAAGTGCCTGTAACTGTGAGAATTGGGGCAGAATATCTCAGAAAAGCTGTACAAAGTCCAGAGGTGTGGCAGCTTTAGTTGCAGACAGTTTTGCTCTATGAAAATCGTGAGTGATAACTTATTACACTGTGTTTAGGATTCCTTTGGTCAAGGTAAGTCTTATGCTAGTATTTCTTCATTATTGGTGCCAGATGTAATATTCTAGCAAAGGTGGAGTTGAAGTATTATGTATTTGTAGCCTTTGTATCAGGGGGATCTTACGTGGGATTAAGGTCTAGGAACCTTAATGCACAGGTCTAGGAAGAGAAGCTAAACTTTTTAAATTTTGATTTCTGACCTGAGCTTTCCGAGAACCTTGGCAACTTCACAGGTATTGTCTGTTTATTGATCTTACTTACACAGGCATATTAGTATTAACAAGTACTTCTCCAGGTGCACCAGTAAAATCATAACACCGCTGTAATTCACACACGGAAGGTGTGTCATGTTACCATGGAACTTCGCATGATAACACAGAAGTAACATTTCGCTCTGAATTGCAAATGGATGCCCACAGCCTTTGGTAATTCAGTAGGTGAAGACAGGTAGAAAGGATGAATGACAACTCATGGTGCTGCTGTTTCAATAATTGGAACAAGCTGATAGGAGGCATGTTTTGATGTGGGAGGAGGCACGGAGACATGGTGGAGGAACAGAAGTATCTTCCCACAGAATTCCATCTCTTCTCTTTGTTAAACAAAGCTAAATTAACCAGTCTTGCTCCCTTTAGAAACTACCCAAGAATGACAAGTCAAATATGATGTTTTCTGGGGAGAAGGAAAAGAAAAAACATCGAAGAAATATTTTATAAACAGTAGCATTGAATTGGTAAATAAGTTGAAACCTGAATGAGATTTCATTGCCATTGCTTACGTTGCACTTTGACTTGCTCCTTGTTATGGCAGCATGGAAATATGACTATACCACAGGATTTTTATGAACACCATATTACATTTTTCCTTTCCTTTGGCTTACTTGTGTTTTACTTTTTATTATTTCTGAAAAATTCTTATCTGATATGAGTTTATCTCCATTTTTTGTCTCGTAGGTTCATGTGGATTATATACCAGGGTTTCTGTTAGTTCTCTTCCTTTCTTTTTATTTTTCAACCTAAATGCATGATAATAATGCTACGTCAAACACTTACTTTGCAGAAATATACAAGTACTACTAAATGGAAGAGCAGTTTTTGCTTTTTCTTTAACTATCGACAGGTAAATTGGTTCTCTGTCTTCCATTTAGTCTGATATTTTCTTATTTTGTATCACACTCTCTTTTTTGGGTGCTAATCTTTCCTTATGACTAATGCATGCACTTTTTGGATTCTCTGTCTGAGTCTTGTTCAGTATTTTATGACAAAATGTTAGCTTATAGAAGTAAATACCATGAGATACCATAGAGACAACAACAAAAGGAGTTACTTTTCAAACAGATAAGAAGAAAACTCCAAATTCTAATTTGTGTTTCTTTTAAATGTATTCCCTGGAGGGTAAACAAGATAATTATAAATTCTTTTCTTGAACGCTCTTCCACGTCTTTCTATCTCCATTTTTTTGTTTGTTTACTCTTCTGAACCAGGGAACGTATGAAATGAACAATAAAATAATATGTTCTGTGGACTTCTCTAACATGCCTTGCATATTTCTAAGTAAAATAAAAGTATCCTTAGCATTTTATAAGCGGGGTATTTATACACACGTAGTGTACTAATTTTCTTTCTGAGGCAATGACACTGATAATAGAGGTATTCCCATATCTAAGTAATAGATATGTAAATAGCTAGCTGTTAGGGTGAAGGGATGGCCATATGTCTTCCACGTAATTCTGACTCTGTGGCCTGTATCTGCTATTTTCCTGTGCTTCAAGAAGTATGGGAGGAATTAGCTTCCCTAGTCGTCCACTGTAGTTTCATCCAGAAACACTACTGAATTGACAATGATTATACAATTCTTGAGTTATCTATTCTGGGGGTGATGCACACTGCAGTACAGCCAGCAAGCATAAAGGTATCAGGTAAGCTAGAAAAGAATTTAATTCTCTGAAGTTCAAGTTGTGCAGGCATGGCAACCTTAAATAAAAAAGGCGAGGAGAGCAGGAATCTAATCCTTTATGATTACAACTAGTGACTGCAACAGTGCTTTAGTGAAAAGGTCAAAAGACTATTTAGCATATAAAGAGATAAAACCCACTCAATGTATAGCAATTATTTTCTCACTTAGGCTTGTATATACTGCTCAGTATCCCTGGTAAGCATGCCACTTTTTCCTTGGTAATGGTTTCATTCTGCCTTCCTTACGTTTCATAGCAGATCTTGTCAGCNATCTGACACTGCACACCTGTGGTGTTACTTGGGATTCATTAAATAGTATACTGGAGTAGATCTTCTTACTCTTTAAAAAGGTTATGTACATCTGATGACAGCTTCTGCATCTTGTTCTGTAATGCACCAGAAAAGAAAATAAGTGAATTCCTTTCTTCTTTCCAACTTTACTTCTAGAAACCTGAGCTCCAGTGATAATATTTCCTTAATACTAAGTAATTTAAGCATTTTATTAGATAATCTGGGGAATGATACCTGGATACATGTTAAGTTTGTGTGACTAGTCTGTATATATTTCTCTATGTGACTGTTAATTTAGTAATTTTGTTTTTGTTTAAAGACTTCTTGTTTTACTTTGCAATTGCATTTTTTCTCCTTTTTTTTCATTTTTTTGTTTGGGTTTTATATTTTTGATGATTTTGAAGGTTAACATATTTTAATCTGATTTGGAATTTATTATATGTTAGCTTAGTTGTTATTGTTTACAGTGAGAATGCCCTTTTTTAAACTCATAAGAAATTCTTTTCATTTACATGCTAGTGATGCCAAAGTGTTGGGACCTGTGTGTTTGTGCAAGGTGTCCTTACTATTCAATCTCCCTCCCCAGTCAATACACTTCAGCATTACTCAAAGTCAGTCTGTGTAAGAAAAAGTTGTTTCGTATTAAAAAAATCTGCCCCTTTTTTCAGCAAGAGTGCTAAATTTTGAGTAGGGGCTAGAAGTTTGCAGCTCAACTGTGGAAGATTCTTTCCTTGACAGAAAGGGAAAATTGACATTTCTGTATAAATTTGCTAATGCAAAGATACAAGACTCTCTTTTGGTACCTGTGATAGCTTCAGACACAGAATGAGGGAAAGATGTCGCTTTTACTCTCAGTGTTTCTTATTAGACGTAGGCAGATTGAAAGAAAGAGAACAGCTCAATTTGAATAAAAGCGAAGGAAAAAGGCTGCTCTGGAAAGACTAACAAAATAACTAGGAACCTAGGAACCCCGGGGAGAAAGGCTATCAGGAGGAATGGATAACACCTGACAACAGTGGAAAAATAGGCCTGAGGAAGAGTTGATGGGTCTACAAGGAAAAAAAGCAGGGAGGAAGAGATGTCACCAAGTTGTCTATACAAATGTTGGTACCAGACTGACTCTGATTGGTACCCCTTTCCTAGCATAATTCCTTACAGAAGCAATAAAAATGCAGAGGAACCAGACTGAAATAAGATTTATCAGTTCTTGCATCTATTTCCACTAAAAATAAAGGGATTTAGGCAGAGGACATTGTATCTAGGCTTCTGCAATCTTGTGATTCCAAGCAAATTACATCTGTGCTGTAGAGATGGATTTGAGACTAATTGGGAATAATAGAGAAACAACTGCAAAATCCAATTAAAAGTATTCCTCTTTCATCCACTCTGTGCTACAAATGACCTCTTAAGTTTTGAAAAATTGGTGGCATCTCCTGATCTCCTGATACCTGGCATCTAACAGCCCTGTTAAGAGGTGATTCAAAGAAACGGCAAACAATGACTACGTATCTGTACACTTGTTGATAAAGGACTCTGAAAAGGGGACTGTATTTAAAAGATTGAGGGAGAGGCAGATACTCTGTGCAGGATTAAGAAAAAGTCATATGGTTAGAGGATGTCAGTACGTACTCTAGTGAGAGACTGAGCTTTCTCCATGTCGCTGACTTTGGCCTCAACTTGTCACTGCATTCAAATGGGAAAATGTTGTCAGCAGATTTAGTGTAGATTCACCTGGGCAGCAGCAGTGGAAGGGGAGGAAGAAATATTAAGCAAACTCAATCTGTCACATCTAGGTTTTTTGTTAAATCTCTCATTTACAACACCAACTTTTACTTTCTCCAGATTTATAGAATCACAGAATAGTAAAAACACTAAGATTGGAGCAGATCATTAAGTCCAACCACTAACCCAGCACCTCCATGGTCACCACAACATCATGTGCCCAAGAATCATATCCACATTCCTTTTGGACTCTTCCAGGGATGTGATTTCACCACTTCCCTACACAATGCCTGACCACTCTTTCAGTGCAGAATACCCAGTCTAGATCTTTCTTGTGCAACTTGAGGGCATTTTCCCTTGTTCTGTCTCCTTTCAGGTAATTGTAAAGAGTGATGAGGTCTCCTCTGAGAATTCTTTTCGCCAGGCCAAACAACCCCAGTTTCCCTAAATGGTCCTCATCTGACCTGTGCTCCAGACCTTTTACCAGCTCTGCTGCCCTTCTCTGGACACACTTCAGCACCTCAATATTTCCTTGTAATGATGAGGTAAGAACTGAATACAAGAACTCCAGGTGTAACCTCACCAGTACTGACCACACCATTTCTGATACAGGACAGGATACCATTGTCCTTCTCGGCCACATGGTAACCAACATATCTAAAGACAAGGCATGTGATTTTGTCTTCCTTCTCATCTTCTGCAAATATTTGATACCATCATGTGGATATGGTATTTAAAAAAAAACAAACCCAAAGACACTTCATTTCCTAAAGTCATATAAAAAGTATAAGCCACTACCCAGAAATAAAATATGTCCCTGGAAAGCATGTTTAAAAGTCTAAAATGTACAATCCTCCTTTTAATCTTAATTGAAACCTCAGAGTTCAGTACTCTGTTTGAAATACAATCTTACCTTTGCCTATTTTATGTTTTTCTTTCAATTTCTTTCCTTGCATTTCTTTCCTTTCTTCCTTGTGGTGTCAAAGAGTTTCCCCAGCACATAATTAGCAATGAGCAATGTGTGGTACTAGTGTATGCCATACAAGTACCAAAAACTTGATTGTTTTAAAATAAATTGGGTCAAAAATCTGGTACTTTTTTCTGTATTCCTGTTTTACCAAAAAAAAAAAAAAAAA
>VZRR01013229.1:26688-85657 GCA_013398015.1 Oreocharis arfaki | reverse complement strand
AAAAAAACAAACCAAACCACAAAGAAACGAAATGAAACAAAAAAGCCATCAGTACAGTCAAGTTCAAGAATCTGGAACTTCAGCAGCTATGGAGGTTTGCTTCAAAGTTTCTGTTCTGTCATCTCATTTCTTTTTCCAGACTGGCAAGTCTCCACCTCTGTCTTTCATTTTTCTTTATTTATTAGCTTTCTAGATTATTTTTGTACTCTAGTTTACACATGATTTTCCTTAAACAAGATGGCCCAAACCCAACCTCAGAAGTTATAGTTATGTTGCACAGCACCAGAGATGCCTTATTGCTTTTGCTAAGCGCCAACAGTTTGCAGCTCTGTAAACTTGAACCAGGCTGCTGTTGTCAAGCATATTTCAGTTTTTCACATGTTCCTTTCCATGAAATGAAGACACAATTAATTCTCATCACTAAGCCATTTCATAAATACCTAGGCAATCTTTAATTTTAGAGCCTGGACAAGTGTACCATGCACTTTTACCATTAAAGTTAGACAGATGCTCTTTCCTGTTACAAGAGATTGATGGTATATCAGTCTATAATTTGTACATCTTGGAAGAAAAGGTGGGGTTTATAACATGTTTATAGTTTCAATGAACGTTGAGTGAACTCATCCAGCAACTGAGCCAGAGTGCGGACTGGAATGCATTCCAAAAACATTGCAAACCACTGCAATTGTCAACTCTAAACAGAAAAGAAGCACCAACAGACCTGATGGGAGTTTTTCATCTTCTATTGCATTTAAGGAAATACAGAAAATTGATGTAAGTCAGAAACACAGGTAGGAATCAGAAAAGGTTACAGAAGCTTTTTGATATTAAGGACTGAGGTTTCTCCAGAAGCTTGAGTTCTTTAATTTGTTTTTTGGAAGCACGAATGGATGCATTCATGACATTCTTCCTGTGGTTTATCAGCATAAAATTTTCTGGTGAAACTTTTAGTTTATAAATAAATATTGACAGTCTTCGACACTTCCTAGTCTTCCCTTTTTTTGATACACTCCTCAGGACTTGTTGGCTGCTCACCACATCTCCACTGCCAGCTCGTTAGTTAGTTCCAGGCTGAGTTGCAACAAAGAGATTTAAAGCTTGCAAATCACTAATTAATTTCCACTCTCATCCATATCACTTTTTCTTCGGTTTTTTTTTAATAAAATGCACAATAAATTACATTTGAAGTATTTGTTAGCTTTTTATTTTTTTTGCACTGCCATTGCTCCTTGTGGCAAAAATTATAATTAATACTATGCAACATAGTTCATTTTTCTGCTCTGCAGAAAAAGCATGATTTAATCAAATTATAAGACACATGCAAGTTGGTTTTAGTGATTCAGGTCAGTATGAAACCTCCAAATGCACAGTTAATTTCAGCTGTTCCTACTGAGCTGTCAGTACATCTTATCCCAAATGGAAGACATTTATCCCACTGTGCTCCTGGCAGGACACATACATTCCTCAGATGCTTCATTCCTTGCTTCTTTAAAAGGCAGCTGTCATCATAAATAGTGAGCAACCCCATCTCTTCTGGGAGATGAGTGCTCTTGACCAGGAAGGTGCAGTAAAGATAAAATTAGCATCTGTTTTCTTTTCACAAATAGTGTATAAAAAAGGGTAAGTTTTCCCCCCGCAGATAAACCATGTGGACTATCACAGTGCTGTCAGTGTGAAATTGGTTGGATTTGTCTGGGAGCAGGGTAAAACAACACTCCATTTTTTTGGCAAGTTCATCATGGTTCTGTTTGTGCATTGTAATACAGTTGCTTTAAAATCACAAATTAAAAAAAAAAAACACAAAACCAAACCAAACTAACCAACAAAAAAAACCCAAACAAACAAGCAAACACAAACCACCCCACACAAAACCAAAACCAAGCAACCAAACCACAAAACAAAACAAAAAATCAAACAAGTAACCCCCCCAAAAGGAAATAGCTTGCTTTTAATCCTGATGTATCTCAAACATTTTGCATTTATCACTGCTAAAGTACTCTAGAAACCAGTGAAAATAGGTGACTTGCAGCCTTATTATCAATAAATATCTCTAAATAATCTGAGATCAATGCACACAGAAGAATAAGTACACTCTGTGAACATGAAAGCAGAAGGATTAAGTAATTGAAATTAATACTCTATCTAATACAGAAAATTTACCAGGAAAGAAGGTTCTCTTTTTTAAGCAACCCAACTTACAACGTTATTAATATGAGAAATTGCCATCAGTGATAACAAGAGGCATCCATCTATGTGAACTGCAGCAACAGGAAAAGAAGCCTAGCAACAGTCAAATATTCAGAGGAGTAATATATTTTAAAAGAATCTATTTTATAAATTATAAATAAGGTTTAATAAACACTCTAGAATCCATGGCTATTATTTTCCTCACAAATCTGCTCTCTTCCTCTGCCTCATTCTTTTCAAGAACTCTGGTGTCCTTTATAACTCGAAGATTTTGCGAATTTGGTACTGCTTTTTATTTCAATTCTTCCTTATATAAATTTAAACCCAATTATTTCTTTTAAAAGACTCATATAAAACTGTGTGCATTTAAATCAAGGCTAAATATATTTACAGGAAATTATTCTGGCTGCGTCTCTACCTTATTGCCAAAACCTGCACACCTGGACACCATTCTCAATGCCGCAGTGAAAACATTGCCAGAAAGTCAAAGGAGGCAATCCTCCTCTCTAATGGGGAGACACACCTGGAGTTCTGTGTCTTGCTCTGGGCTCCCTGCTGCAGGGCAGGTATTTGCTTACCAGAGCTGCTCCAGCAAAGGGCTGAAAAGGCAATGAAGGGACTGAAGCTTCTCTTGTGCACGGGCAGGCTGAGAGAGCTGGGACTCCTCTGGCTGGAGAAGAAAAAATTCAGGAATTTTATCCATCTGTGGAAATACTTAATGAGGAGGAGTAAAGAAGATGCAATAAATGTAGTGTCCAGCAACAGGACAAGGGGCAATAGACATATATTGAAATACAGGAAATTACTTAAGTCATTGTTCTGTGAGGATGGTCAAGCACTGAAAAGGTTATCCATAGAGGATGTGGAATCTCCATCTTTGAAGTTATTCAAAACCCCTTGAAACATCACAGAAACATCACAAAATATTCTGAGTTACAAGAGACCTCTAAGCACCGTCAAGTGAACTCCTAAGTGAAAGGCCCACATGGGGATCGAGCACACGACCTGGGCGTAACTCAAGCACACACAGCTCTCAATGCTACCTGATTCTCCCCGGTTGGAGGAGGGGAGCAGAGAGTAGGAGGGAACTGGGCAATGTCATCTACAAGGTGCTGTCCTGCCCTCTGTACTTATTTGATGCAGTGAAAGCAAAGTTTAAAACTACCCCCTAAGAAGTAAACAAAATGACTAGGAATAGGACAGAAGTTGTCAATACCTTGTTCCTAGACACAAGAGTCTGTACCAACTTTAGCTGATTTGCTTTAGCCTTCTGAGCACTTGATGTAACAATAATCAGAGTGCCCATGCTTAATAGCAGTAGGTTCTTCATACTGATGAATATATGAATTTTTATATTCCTAACCTTTCTATGTGTGTATCTAGTAGAAAAAATCACCACTAGTATTTACAGAGGCTTGAAAATAATAAATCAAATGCCTATTTCTAAAACATGTTTTCTTGGATTTAGTGCACATGACTGATAAGGCAATCAGCACAGTCAGGTCAAAACTAAAGGAACAACTGTTTACACCATAAGCATCATAAACCAAATTATGACGATTATTTGGGAACTTTAGACAAGACAAACTGGAAGTCAGAAAATTAAATTCACCTAAGCTTCTACAGGAGGTAATGGGAGTCAGAACCAAAAAACGGGGAAGTCAAAACCATCAGATAATACCTCCAAGACTAATTATCTGGCAGAACCTGAAGATGTAGAGAATGTCATATGTATAATGTCTGTAGGTAAACTTGAAAATTGTCAGCAACTTTTCTTTAATGGATACAGTTAAGAAGCACCCATTCTGGCAATGGCAGGAAAGGTGTTTTACCTTTATATGTGAGCGTTATATGTGACATTTGAGCGTTATATGTGACATATGAGCGTTATATGTGACATTTCAGATAAACATAGCTTTGAGTTACCAGAGGCGGTCAATTGTGTATCATCGTCCTTGAATTCACACAATTTATGTTTTATACATTATATGGCAAAACCAGATAATTTCAAATAATTCTTTTTTCTCATAAAAATAATTGTGTTCATTTTTCCCTTATTTTTATTTTCCCTTACTAATTCTTCATTGTGATCATTAGAATTTCTCTCCCATCGCACTTTTTCACACTAAAACACGGGCATCACACATCCATCTTTCTATCTCTTTCTTTGTCTGTCTTGAAGTTCTATCCTCCGATATCCTTCACGCATCCTCCATTCCCACCAACTGAACTGCTGTTGAAGGCAGTGTTCATTTCTATCCTATTTGGATTTTCCTGGAGGGAGAAAGAGAAGTATGTAAGGAAAGACATTTCTTTCTCCTTGCTCTTGTCTGCTGGGAAGAATTATTATCAATCTTTTCTTCACTTTCATGCTGAAATAAATGTTAATTAATTTTAACATCCCTGCAGCACAGAGAGGGTACTGTTCCAAACTACACAGTGACCCCTTCCACTTTTTGCTCATCAGCCTTTTGCTGTCAGCTTTCATTGCTTCACTTCCTGAAATTGGACCTAATGTAGCAAATGATAAAGTACAACAGGAGAAAGACAAAAATAAAGTCTTTAGACTCCTTCCTTATCTATTCTGAAACTAATTCCAGGGCAAAAATTTTCAGTCAGCAAATAGGACGCCTTTACTACCCTAATGCAGGAATAATCCCTTGAATAAAATCAAACATGGCTCGGTAGAATGGAGAATCCTCCAACGACCTCCTATATCACATGAGCAGCCTTTGCCCTGACAGGACTCAGAGACACTGGAAAATAACTGATGTCTGTGTTAGTATGTTCAAGCAAATGAGCATATGCCAATTAGAAGCCAGCCCTGGCGAATTACGAAAATGCTCCATAAATATGGAGCAAACCTTGGGTAGAGGTAAAAATAAATGAACACAACGGGAGCTTTAGTCAGAGAATTAATAATAAGGCAGATGGTCCTTTGGCTTACAAGGGTCATTTGACAGTAGCATTGTCTAAGCTGGGCTTCACTGCAAATACTGGAGCAACAGACATATTTGTAGAAGAGCAGCGAGGAAAGTTTTACTGCCTTCCATGGAATTCTACCTTATTAAATTCTGAGGATTCTTTTTCTTATACTATGTAGCACAGACTGTTATTGCAATATCAATTCTGATTTCACTAGTAAATCATATACACAAGGCATCTCTGTAACATCAACTGCAATTCAAGCTATCTTTACTTGAACCTTTTAGGAATAAATTGGTGAAATAGAAAAACAGGAGAACTTACAAATTAAGATTATGTTCTTTCTTGTGTTGGAGTTCTAGAGAATTTTCTGTAAGAAACAAAACTGCTCTCTCCACTGTACTTTGCTGCTTCCATATGAGGGCTAGAAGTTCGCTACCTTTCACTTCACCGCCACCATGATAACATCTTGGGTTCAACACAGCATTAGAAGTTTACATTTTGTATTTAAGACAGTTTGGCTGTGGGTTCTGTCTTACTCTAATGTTGCTGAAACACACATTTAAAATAAACACGTACTTTCTGTAACTAGGCAATAGACATTGCACTGTCTCTCAAAAATTTTCTGAATAATTTGGTTTTTTCAGATTTCATCTTTTCCTCTCATAATAGTATTTAATTTGACAATGAAAAATTAGATCTCTCTTACTCGAATTTTTATTCCTCCGTCTTTTTATGATTTTCTCCCATGTATCGAAGTTGCACTTATTTCTCTCAGTTGCGAACAAAAAAATCTTAATCATTCTAGATATCATTTAAATTTACCAATTGTTTTGACTCTTGAAGTAAGGGCAGATAAGAATTTCCAAAAAGTTCAACTTTCTGACATTCCCCACACCTGATTATTTTACTCTCACTTGCACTCCTGAGCCCACAACAAGTTTCAGAAATTGTACCATGCTTTCACTAGAACAGAGCAGCAGGCTAAAAGGGCAGTTAGCTGAAATTAGAATCAAAGCCACAAAAGCTAAAGGAAATTCTGAAGGTTAATTCTAGGTTAAGGTTACCTAGTCAAATATTACAAAAATTTTATTTTTTTCAGTCAGTGTAAGGCTTTTAGGAGTACCATTTTAAAATCATTAACTTTTCATTTCTACTAAAAACATATTTTACAGAATTCAGTTTCAAGAAGTCTGCCCCTTGGAAAAAATTATGCCGATATTGAGGGTGAAAAATTTTTCAGAACAGACAAATTGGACAGTGGAAAAACTATTCAGAAGAAAGATACACTGCAATTAACAGAGTGAAAAAAATTCACAATCACATCCAGCCAAAAGAACTGGCCTTCTGTCCTCAAAATCTGCCTTCAAAGTTGAGCAGTACATGTTACTTCACAGGGAAGTGGATTAAAAAACAATGTGTATATTTTTAATTTGAAAATTTTACTGTAATGCCCAAAAAAGAATACTCCATTATATTACAAGGATCCAAGACAGCACTAAAGTCACTCTTCTTTCCTTAAGTCAAGAATTTTTAACAGAGGGTGATACAAAGTCCCCTGATTTGAGTACAAGGCCCATTTTTTTCTTGCTGTAGGTGGTAGACCTCGGTTTGTAAAAAGCATCTCTTGAAAGATTGTTTTGATTTCCCTCTTTTCCCCTTAAATTTTATTTTCTTTATTGATGTAACACATCACATAATTTTAAGACAGCATCTCCCACTCAAACCTGTTTGTACTGTGGGCAGAACCACCACCTGCCACCTCTCATTAGCTCTCACTTCATGGTCTATTTTCATCATATTTTGCTATACTTTTTCCTGTAAATTTCTGGAAATACAAAAATTTCTTATTGCCTCTCTGAGGTCAAAAATTTATAAAGCTAAAAATCTGTTAAAAAGAAGCTAATCAGATGTTTATACTTACCACTTCTTGAGTTCTACTATTAAAAAAAAAAAATAAACAATTAAACAGAAAACACAAAAAATTTTTATAAAAGCAAAGTTTACATTTTGAACACAGTGATGCAGTAGCTTCTTAATTCTCTCAAAATATTATTGAGACCAAAGTCTCAGGAGAGTTAAACATAAATAATTATACATCTGCACGTATTGTGAAAACACCAAAATACTGAAAAAAACCTCTAAAAGTGCAGAAAAGTTATTTTGTTACAGGAAGCACAATCCCCATGTTGCAAAGGATGTGGCGGGAAAAGGTTTCTCACACAACCTTCTGGTGTTTCCAGCGCTATCGAGGAGATAACACCAGTGAAGGTAAATCAATGATGTCATTCAATGGCTAAGCCAAAAGGCAGCAAAAGAACAGTACATAAAACACAAAAAGGTGCATAAAAATTATCAGGTACGTCAGGAAAAAAATCACCACAGAACTGAGAAAACCCAGTGCTCAGCTGCAGTCATATTACAGTGTACTATGTATCAAGGAGAGCTGAAGTAAGGAGAGGGTGAGTGAACAGAGAAAAAGAATCAGACAGCTCATTATTAAGTCAAAAGATTAATAAAAGCAGACCGTATTTTATCAAAGCTTCTCAGTTTATCAATCAATTTAAATGAGACTCTTTCCATTACAATGAGAACAGTCAGCCTAAAATTATGACCACTGAATGATGGATGGAAAGTGGATTAATTTCAGGGTTGTAAGAAAAGCATAAAATGACTACTCCTCTTTCTGTTATTAACCCCCTGAAGAAATGACAGATCTACTGCAATAAAATGAAAAAAGACCAAGAAGAGTCAGAATAGGATTTTTTTTTTTAAGGGCCAAAATAGGTATTATTGGAGAAAATACTGTTTAGTGCTTTTTTGTTCCAGATTAACTCACTCACCAGTATTTATCACAATTATAATTTATAGTTTTATTAAAGCATCCTTTCTCTCTTTATTACGTTTTCAAATGCAATAGCAGAATTCAAAAACAAATACAACAGATGAAGCATAATAAATACTTTCTGTGGTACTATAGTTAAATATGTTTTCCAGAGAATCTAATTTTAATGATAAGAAATGTGTCAAAAGATTTAATTTTAGTTCTTAAAAATAATTTTTTCAGCAAATAAAAGCAAAGAAACCTAGCTGTATTCAGACCCCTTTTATTTTTACTTTCAGAAAATATTCTGGGTAAGTTGGCTTCTGAGACTGAATAATATTACAGAAAAATTACGACATATATTTTCCAGGTTAGAGATAGAAATACTTCTTCTACATCTTGTGTTCCATCAGGTACATACTTAAAATTGAAATGTTGCTTCAAGCCAATGACAAACAACCTTCAGAATAAACTCCTTTTATCAGGGAAGTCCCTTTGGCTTGGGAAATTGTTCTGAGAAAGGTCAAAAGCTTGCTCAGAAGATCTGATGTCTAAGGATGTGACAAAATTGGGGTCTGACTAGGAAAGTGAGTGCCTTTAGAAACTAAACTAAGAGGTGGCTCCTAACACCTAACCTGTTCTGTCAGCTCTCTCAATTTTATTCTGAGAATTATAAAATTCTCCCCAAGTTCTAGCTGCAGAAGTACCTGCATTCCAAATGTAGTTTGTTTAATGTGTAATCTTATATTCCTTGAGAAGGAAAAAATAATACTACTTACATTTCTATTAATCTTCTGGTCGTTTAAGTTTGAAGAACATGTTTTCAAAGGCTCCCAGGTTCTAAGGAACAGCACACTGAATTAATGAGATGACGCTTCTGATCCTAAAGAGGCTAATGTTTAAAACTGCACTAGCTGGTGATCTTGTAAATCTAAGACATACACAGGCAGTTAGTGTGATTGCAATTAGGTCCCATTTAATAGAAAGTAAGAAGGCTTCTTGTTATATCTTCTTGGCTAACTGCACTTTAAAATTATCCTTTACCCATCAGACAAGGAGTAAGAAGGATGTGTAGCAGCATGCACTCATAGAAAGAAATTAGTTACATTTGATGGCAGTATTGGTTTCATGTGTTGAAGGATGAGGAAGGAGCACCCAGTCACACTCACACATTAACAGGTGGCAAGAGTTCTGTGCTACAAAATCTGGCAGAGATGTAGAGCTACCATCTACAGGAGCATTTTTTAAAAGTAGAGGATCTTATCCAATCAGCTTTCCTATCAAGACTCTTTTCTTGATCAAGTTAGTCCTGCTAAGGAGGTCCTGGCTGTTGACAGAGAAAAAAGCACTTGTAGATACACGGTGACTTCTTACACCACCACTGATATAGTAGGGTTATGTTTATTTAGGAGTCAAAGGCAAATCTCAATTTGTAATTAGTTGTAATAGCTAGTCTATTCTGGTAGTACTAAATTACCTCATTTTAAGATCCGATCCACTACATTTCTAATTTTCCTCTGAGGATTTAGTCTGATAGTGTTCATTCAGGAACCACAGATACGTGGAGAAAAAATGACAAAACAATGAAACGTACACAAAACAATGAAACATAGACAAAACACAGGATTGTATAGAACCTCATTGAGACTGAAAGATATTTTGTAACTCAGAAGTCTAGAAAACAGCCTGCTATTGAGTTTTTTGGAATATTCCCCTATGGACATGAAAAAAGTAGTCCGAAGAGAGCATTAGCCCTTATATACACCACTAATAAAACACATAGTTCATGTCCTTATCATGGTTTTCACCTCTACAATCCATTCAGCTCAGTAATACCTACCTATGACATAAATTATTAGAAATAGAATGTTTCCTATCGATATTCTTTTTTCTTACTCTTTTATCTAGTGGTTTTCTTGCAACACAACACTAAAAGAAAGTGTTTATTTCCTGTTTCTCGATAGTAATCTGTACATATTTAACGTTCAGTTATACATTTTGCCAGATCTCATATCAGTAAATATCTTTTAACTGGTAGTGGAAGGGTGGTGTATAATTTTCGTGACATTACTTCTAGTCCACGTGTTTTAAACACCCTTTTAAAAATAAGCAAATATGCCTACCTGGATAATATTCTCTTATAATTGAGGGGAAGCTGAGTAGTAATGAAAAACCGTACTGACTTCACATGAGCAGTAAACCACACTGCTCCAGAGCTCGTCATTTGACTGACAAAGGATCAGAACAAGATGAACAACAGACCCTGGAGAGTCATAATCAGTGTCACAGGGTCCAGCTGGAGGCCTGTCACTAGTGGTGCCTCCCAAGGCTCAGTAGTGGGCACAGTCCTGTTTAACTTACCCATCAGTGACTTGGATGAAGGGGCAGAGGCCTGCTCAGCAATGTCACTGACAGCACAAAGCTGGGAGGAGTGGCCGATACCCCAGAGGGCCGGGCAGCCCTTCAGAAGGGCCTCGACAGGCTGGAGAGATGGGCAGAGAGGAACCTTCTGAAATTCAGCAAAGGCAAATGCAGGATCCTGCACCTGGGGAGGAACAACCCCAGGCACCAGCACAGGCTGGGGGTGACCTGCTGGAAAGCAGCTCTGTGGAGAAGGAGCTGGGGTCCTGGTGGGCAAGCTCAGTTTGTGACCAAGGCCAGTGGCATCCTGGGGTGCCTTAGAAAGAGCACTGCCAGCAGGTCGAGGGAGGTGATGCTGCCCCTCTACTCAGCCCTGGTGAGGCATACTTGAGTACTGTGTCCAGTCCTGTGCTCCTGAAAAGGACAGACAAGGAGTTCCTGGAGCAGGTCCAGTGGAGGGCACTGGAGACAAAAAGATCAAAGAGAAATAAAAGCTAATTGTTTATATTGGTCAAAAATATGTCCTGAAAATAAGACAAAAAATAAGACAGAAGCCAGACAGACGTGATAAATAGCTGACAGAGCATTTCGAGTTTCGGAAGAGGAGAAAACAGCCACTGCTACACAATAAGTCTAATTCTGGTCATTTAATGTTTCACATGTCTGAATGGCACTCTTGGTCTCTTTGCTGGTAATTATGTAATAAACAACCAGGACACGGTGTTAATTATAATTTGTAATCTTTTTAAAATCCGTTGTAAAGACAGCCTAAACAAACCAAAATTCCAACTTAACTAAGACGTAAAACAGGACAAGGATTGTTATTGTGAAAAATATCTATATGCTTTCTGCTATGAAAATGCTCTGAAAATAAATTCATTCTAACTAAGACCAGCGCCAATGAATGAGGCAAATTTTATTTCAAGCAGTTATGTTCTGTTAATATAAATATGGTGAGTACCAGGTCCTGGAACAAGTGAAAGAAGGAGAACCTGAAAAAGAAAAGGAATCTGGCAGTTGATAGAAACAGAACAAATACTGTGACAAACCTGTCAAGTGCAGATAATGTCACAATGAGCTAAAATACAATTAAGTTAGAAATGGAAATGAGACACTACTTTAGCAAAATTGCAAGTGGAGAGGGAAAAGAGAATACCTGGTACCATGCCAAATGCAGCTTTCAGTTTTAGGAGGAACATTCATCAGATTCAGTAAGGACACGGTCAAATATATACAGCAGTTTCCACAACAACTAAGAAAATTTTATATACTAGTAACTGTCTACATCAGCTTCAACTGTATTATTAGCTCTCTGGATGCGTGTGTATTATAGTCTTATGGCAAGAGAGGAACACTACATTTAAGGTTGCACTAGAGTTTTCGTTTTACCAGGTTAATGTATAGTTGCAGATTGAGATTATTTAAATATGTGCATACGTACAAACATATATTAAATTACAGTTCATACTCATATTCATACTGAATTTTTTTAAGCATCTCTGTAAAACACTTTTGATTTACATGTTCCATTGCACAAAATGACATGAATTAATACATCTACAGATGAAGTAGGGGGGAGAGGGAGGGAAGATCAGAGAATGAAAAAGCAGAGAAAATAAATCTGAATAAATGGGAGTGAGAACAGAGCTACCACGTGGTAACAAGACTGGAAACACTGCAAAGCAGCAACAGCCTAGGCAAACTGTGAAATTAAAACCACAAATTGTTGTAGTTGTTATTTTTGCTATGGAGCAGAGGAAGTCACCAGAATGTAAAAGCTGCTCAAGGTAAGCAGAAGAAGGGCATGAGAGCTGGGGAGAGGACCTGACAGTGGTACTAAGACCAGGCAAAAAGAAAATGTCCTCAATGAACTGCAGGAGGAGTATTAAATTTCCCTGGTTAAGGAGGGAACTTTGTTACTTCTGCTCTGCTTACCCATCTATTCCAGACAGGAAGAAGTACTCATCACAAAAGAAAACATGAACTTTTGGGTTGGCTGAAGCAGAAAAACATCTCCAAAGACATCATGATGAAGTTTCCCTAGAGCAAATTTTACATCTTTTAAACTGTCTAAAACATAATGCAGATTCCAGACAGCAGTGTCTTGAATCACAATGTCACCAGTAAACAGCTGGGCTGGAAATTCTTCCAGTTTCCTGTACTTTGATGTGTAAGACTATCTGGGAGGTATGTATGTCAGGGTCCTGGACACGGGACACTAAGTCCTCTTTCCCAAAAAAATCCAACCCCATACAACGAAACACAAACAAAAAAACCAAACCAAACCAAATCAAAAAACACATCAACAAGGAAAAAAACCCAAAACACACAAACGCACACACCAAAAAAATCCTGTCAAACTAACTCATACAAAAAATACTTCAGCAAGTTGCTGAATTTTCCTTCATTCCAGGACCTTGTAGTGTTTCCAACAAGGGGTTGCCTGCACTCATGACTTTTTGCCTTTGAATGTTACAAATACGGGCAGAATGCTTCTAATATTTTGGTTTCAACCTGGCGTCACACAGTATCAGACTTAAAAAATGGAAACAGTGCACAGTTTTTCTGGCAAATAAAAGGACAATATTTTTTAATTGCATAATCAGGAACAAGATTACAGAGAATGAGAAATAACAAAATGTATCCTCAGATTACCCCTAAAATTTTAAAGTAATTTCTTGTGAGAGATTGCTTGAAAAAGGAAACACATACTAATTTTACAGAAGTCAATTAAATGGGATTCTAGTGTCCTCCTTACAGGTGAATCTGAAAGTTAGCCTTGCCGGCAGGAATCAGACATCTCAGTTCATGCTCTCTTTCCAGTCAGCATTTCAAGACAAAATCCTTCTCCTCTTTTCACTTCTTTTAATTCCAAACCTTATACCTGGTCCTTCCACCAGTGGACTGATATCTCATTAGAGGAAATGTGTCTGAACATCTCTGAACTCCCTCACTTCATTGTAAGCAAAAGTAATGCAAGAAAACCACAGCACTTCTCAGAGATTTTCAAGATGGCCATCTTACTTTTAGTTTCTTTACTTGGCTTGTCTCTTCTATTCTAAATAGCTTTCTTGCTTGTCAAAATGTTTTCAATGCTGTCATAATATTTTTATAAGTGTTATGTCACAAAGAATATTTACTGTATGTACAGCTTCATCAAAACTGCAGTCTTTGATTTGGACAGACGCCCTGAATATCTAAACTATAGCTTATGCTTTTAGACTTGGATACCATTTCAGTGGACAGCATCCCCCACACACCCCCCAGCCCAGATGTGCAAACACAAACATACACTTATGGAATTTCATGGCCCTGTAGGGTCACACTGTGGAATAAAAGCACTGGTTTTGTAGTATCTGTTTTTGCAGATATCCTAGGTTTTGGGTACTTTGTGCCGAAAAAACAAATAGCCTCTTTCTCAAATACTGCAGAACAGTGAAGAAAAAAAAAATACAGAATGCAAGAGAAAAAGAAATTCGTGTTTGGAAGTTGTGAAGCTTCTGTAGTACAAAAACATCAGAAAAGTAAACAGATACGGCTGTTTTCCTTTCCATATGTGGGGAGCAACAAGGCTTAAGATGTTTACATGAATGTGGGAATGTGGGAATTTCCACATCTGTGTGTACATAAAAATAGGCATGCAAATATACAATTAGCATAAGTCAGAAAAAAGGACGTTAGAAAAAATATAAGGTTGCTTTCTGTTAGTTTAGGGTTCTGTCAATTTTTATCCTTCAGAGTAAATTTCAAGAATTCATGGAGGCAAAACATTCTTTGCAATCTTGTAAAAGCTTCCAGCTCTTACCTATACTAGAAAATACAATATCTCTTGGAGTATAAGAGCACATCATCATCTTAACTGCTTGAATGCTGGGGGAAAAGCACTGACAGCACAGACATCTTGACAACATGTGAACAACAGTTGTCCAATGAAGAATTTGTAAGCTGTGTTTTTGCTTGAGAGGTGGGAATGTCGAGGGCATTTTTTGGGATAGAACAACTTCATGACACTTTTTCTAATCATTCCTTCATTGCAGGAAGAAACTACACAGGATAGCATATGTACCCTTGATGAATGTAACATGAAAAGAAATTTTATATATCAAGCTTACACGCAGAATGGGAAAATAAATTTAAAATTATATTCAGGGCCAAAAAGAGAAGTATCACCTCAGAAGACAACTGGCAAAAAGGAGAACAATCTAAAATAACTTATTTTTATCTTCTTTAGAAGAAGTTCTTTTTCCACTTTAAAGGAAGTTTCTTTTTTCTTGCCGATGTAGTATCAGCCATTGCATCCAAACACTTAGCTGTCACTGCAGCCATTCATTTTCTAAAAACATTTCCATTCTCTCAGTGTAATATTTCCAGTAATTGTTCTTTCTGCTTGTTGAAAAGAAAAAGATAGAGAACTATTGATGGGTACTATTTGGTGTATTGTAAAAAAAAAAAAAAACAAACAAAAAAAGAAACCAAACAAACCAAGAACATTTTATCAATTCTTCTCTAGACTAATGCTCATTTTAGAAAGTTGATTCATAGGCCATGCTGACAAAATCCTATCATCCTTTACTATGATAACAACATGTGATAAAACAATATCTCCATAGATCTCCAGGTGCTTCCCAGAACACCATAACTGGAGACTTCACTAAAGAAACTATGAGGTCATGAGGTCATAGTGAAAAATTCAGAAAGAAATGTAGCGTCCAAGCACAACGTCACACTATATGTGCACCTCCAGTCCTCTTCACAAATAACTGTAAACCAGTTCTATTCTCACCATTCATTCAGAGTGTAAGACATGAGAAAGCTTCCCATGTAACCAGAGATGTCCATCTCTTCAACATGGCAGTGTAATAACCTGACATAAAGCTAGGGAGTGAAAATTTTGCATTAATTTTGTCATGGTAGTTGCTCCAGTACACGTGCTCTTCACAAGCAATGTAGTGCTATCAACAGAGCCATAATGAAAGAAGTTGGCAGCACAGAGAATCTCAGAATATGTCATCAACAATAAAACCACATCTGAAAAAAATGGTCATTATGACGATACTTTCTCCACAACAGGTAACATGAGGAGTGAAAGTCGAGGTTTTTGGAGTCTACTACCTTAGCCCTCATACATCAAAGTTGGAATGAACAGAACAGCAAAATTTAAGGTGTAGGTAAAATGGTTATCAGCCCATCAAGCTTCTTACTCCCAGGAAACATTGATACAAAAAAGAAAAAACAAAAAACCAACCTTGCAGCAATTACCTATTAAAAATCCAGGAACAAATTTACTGTCTTGAAGAAGTCTCCCAAATCCTACTGCCAGGACAGAGAGACAGAGTTAGGGATGTATCCGCAGTGAGTTCATTTGGGCGAAAGTGTTAAGCCAAAGGTGTTTTATAGAACCTAACTTTATTTAACGCTCTCAATATTCAATCAAAGTTTGTTCAGAGTGGAGAAGATATCATATTTTCAGTTAGTAAACATTCTCTATTTGATACACCTATGCAAAAAGATTCTGCAGTTTAGTTCAGTGGACAAAAAAAGATTATATTGTTGCTTTTTGTTGACAGAATGATATGAGCAAAATTACATTCTATTGACAAAAGTGCTATGAAACTTAGTTGTAGAATACTTTGCAAAATGAATATATAAATATAGCATTCACGGAAGAGGAGGAGTGGCAGTTATTGAAAGCTTCTTTCGAAAGCAAGATGCTTTAACCCACGGATGTTTTACAGTAATCTCATAAAGCTCCCTCAATTCAGAATATATTTTTGGTAAGAAAGTTTAGTAGTAGTCTTCGTAGTGGTTAAGGAGAAAGTGAATTTAAGCCTGGCCATGACAATATAATTTTAAGCTTTGGCAATGAAATTTCGAAGTATAGTCAGGCTTCCATTTCTAAGTTCCAGTATGTGTTGGGAGGGGGGTGGAAATGGAAATATCAGTTATTTCCATCTTAAAACAAAGGAAAGGATGAGTCTTTGGCTCTAGCTCCTTGCAAACGCCATTGTAGCGCACATCAGGTAGACAAGTAGCTGCACTCAAGCATCTGAACCTTCTCTGTCTTCAATTTTTAAGGTTATTTAGTGACACTGGGAATGGACACATTGACACCCTATTTTAAAGCTCACCGGTTTAATGCACTGTGGTAGAATTAACTCTCTATTAAGCCAAATACATCTTCTCTATTTCATTCAGTGCTAGTGCAAGTCTGTTCCACTTTGCTCATTTGGCAGGTTATACACACTAAACTCAAGGTACAGAAGAAAAGGAAAAATTTGAAATATTTCTTTGAAATGGAACCTCAGTCCTGTACCATCCACTCAGACTCTGAAATAATAGATCTTTTGCCTGATTGAAAAGTGTCAAATAAAAGCCTTGCAAAATGAACACGAATTGAATAGCCTCTCTAGGTTTGTTTCACGTGTTTTTTGTAGACACAGGTACGGATGACATTGTGATTAAAGAGGATATAAGAAAGCTGGGGGAAGGAAGAAAACTGAAATATATCTTTAAAAGCCTTAATATAAATGGAAAATGTTTGCAGCTTCTGGTAGTAAATCTACAGCCAGGTAACGTTTTCAGTCATAAGCTGCTATATTCATTGTGACCACTTGAGACACTGTGACACCTATTGACAAAAGCAATTTGGGTATGATTCCAGTGATCCACTCCTAGAAACCTACCAGACTAACTCTCTTTACCCTAAGCAGTCGTGGTAGCTTGATAGCCACACATTATACCCAAGAGAACAGAAAATATGCTCACATGCTTTATTATACATGATGGAAGTTAAATTTGTCAAAATATAGATCCATTTTAAAAACAGGAAAAAGATGAAATCTAGCCTTTTTCCTCTGGTAAAACCAACATGATGTTCTATCTCTGTACACCTTTAGAGGTTTGTTACTGAATTATTTCATGATATTCTTCGGAAATTATAATATATGCATATGTTTGGCCAATGGCTCACTGTGTGTGAAACCTTGACTTTGTAAAATCCATGAAGAGAAAAGACCCAGAAAACTGTTTAAATTAGATATGCTAATTAGGCATAGCATTTACAAGAACAAACATGCTTTGCACATTTTCAGCAACTACATGGCCAAAAAGAGAAATGTGTATATGTACATGTATACATGCAGTTTTATGTTCATACAGCATTATGTTGTTGAGTTAAAATTCAAAAGTATAAAAAATGAAAGTATTAATACGTGCCAAGTAATGCTGCATTTGAGATTTTTCAACATTTGCCTCTCCCAGTGTAAAAATATATATATACATTATAGTATATATACTAGTGCAGCTAGTTCGGATTGTCGTAGAGATGCCTTGCTCAACCTCCAAGAGTTAACTGAAAGCAAACAGTCCTTCTCTTTGCGCCTTCTGTCTCTCCCAGAGATGTTGTACATAGTCTCTAAATTATGTCCTTGTCTCCTCTGGCTGTCACAAGGCATTATTTTCTGTCTCCAGTGAAGATCTCCAGTGAAGCCCAAAGGGGTGCATACTGTTTAGGAGGGACAGAGCAGGAAGGCACTGTGGTGGGGTTGTGGTCTATGTCAGGCAACACTTGATATGTGTCAAGCTCTGGCGTGGAGTGGATGATGAGCAAGTCAAGAGCTTATGGGGCCAGATAAAAGGGCAGACTAGCCAAGGGTGACACTGTTGTGAGTTGTGCTACAGACTCCAGGAGGAAGAAGTGGATGAAATCATCTATAAGCTGCTTGAAGCAGTCTCAAATTCACAGGCACTAGTTCTTTTAGTGGAGTTTGACTATCCTGACTTCTTGTGGAGAAGCAGCCCAGCAAAGCACAAACAGTCCAGGAGGTTCCTGGAAATCATTGATGACAACTTCCTGCTGCGGGTAGTGGAGGATCCCATAAAGAATGATGTGCTGCTCAACCCCAATACAGACAAGTAGAGAAGGCCTCCTTGGAGATGTGAGGGTTGGGAGCAGCTTGGCTGTAGCAACCATGACATTGTAGAGTTCATTATTAGGTAATGACAAAGCAGGAGAGAAATTAAGATTGTAACAGGTATCTTCTTGGAAGAATCCCATGGAAACAGGCCCTGCAGAGAAGGATGGTGCAACAAAGCTGGTTTATATGCAAAGATTGCTTCCTTCAGGCTCAAAAACAATGCATCCCAATGAGCAAGAGATCAGGAAAAACAGGCAAGAGACCTGCATGGATGAATAAGGAACAGTCAGACACAAGAAGGAATAAGATGGGAATGGAAACAGAGTCAGGCCACTTTCCATGACTGTAAAGAGGTTGTCAGATTAAGTAGAAAGAATTCCAGGCCATCTGGAATTAAATCTGGCTACAGATGTCCAGAACAACAAGATGGGCTCCTTAAATATACCAATTACAAAAGGAAAACAAGGATAATGTGTGCCCTTTAACAAATGGAGAGGGGACTCTGGTAACAGAAGATGCAGAAAAAGCAGCATTACCGAACACCACCATAGCATTGGCCTTCATCGGCAAGACCTTCCTTCAACCAGGTTCCAAAAATTAAAGTCAACACAGATACATTAAACACCTCTGATAAAATATAACTATTTTTGTGATAGCTTCAGGCACCCTCAAGCTGACTGAATGATCTTTCAAATAACTTTTACTTCATAGTATCCATCATGTGTTCTAGTGACACAAAGGTTATGCTTAGCCTTACATTGTTTTGGGGTTTTTTTGCGAGAAATAAATGCAAGGCACTTGTAAATTACAAATGCATGTGCAGTTTCTGAAAATAGTTGGGATTTCGTTACTGTCGTAACAAGTACAGATTAGAAACGACTTGACAAACTTCAATAAATAAGTGACCATTTTTGGTAACTGGATAAACAGAGAGAAAAAATAAATGAGAGAGCAGCAAGCAGAATCAGTGCTTCAAAGAGGTTGCATAAAAGCTTAGAATGAGGGAATAAAACAAAAGGATTGAGAACATTGTGATGAAAATGAATGAAAAATAAAGCAGAGGGTGAAATGATAAATTATAAAGGATTTTACAAACATATGAAAATTAATAAGTTGGCAAGGGAGGATGTGGATTCCTTGTGGGAAGGTGAAAACATAAAATATCAGAAAATTTAATGCTAGAATGAGAGAAAGATGTTCAAGGTGAAATGAAAAACAACTAAAAATGGAGCTAAAGATTGTACTAGAAAAAAAAAGTGGAAGCAGGAAAGGTATTGTATTATATCATATAATATATATAGAATAGAATAGAATATTTGGTAAAACTGAAAATGCAACCTGTCTCAGTAACCATGAGACAGATCATCCCAAAAATTGAAAGCAAAGACCATGTAAGAGAAAGATCCATCCCCCCCAGACCCCTCAAGACAGGAATTACTGACTTTGTGTTTATTTACTCCTATGAAGGCAGAGTAATGTCCTACTCCATAGGTATGAACGGATCAGCAATGATTTAAATTAATACATATTATCATACTAAACATGGTTTAAAAGGACATAAAGCAAGAAATTAGAAGATTGAATTTGGTTGGATTAAACCGGAGCAACTACGACCTTCTACTAATCTATTCTGATTTATTTAGAGTCTGAATTCCTTCCTGGGATTTTAAGAATTTGGGTTTAAGAATCTGCATTCTGCCTCTTACTTCTTGAATTCCTGAGACTTAATGTCTTGTCTTCATATTTAAAAATGAAAATAAAAATAATAGAAAGCATGAAAAAATGTTCTCTACTGTTTCTAATCTCACACAAAGCCTACTGCATGATGAAGATTTCTAATTTGATCAGAGCTGACAAGAAACACCAACCAGGCGTTGTTTCAGATAGCTGGTCCATGATTAGCTGAAGGAGTCTTACAAAATTTTTTTCTATCATTTGAACTATAGATTGTCTCCCTCAGATGTATGCAGATGTTCAGATTGTTCCTTCAACTGACAAACCTTAACTAACTGTTCTGATGCCACTAATTAAATTTGCATTATTACTGAGAGCTTCTATTTGGGAGTCCTTAATTTTGACCCTCATAAGAACCTTAGTGAAAAGTATTTTCGGAAATAAGGTTCATTCTATCACTAGAAGCTTCAGTAGGGATGCACCCAATTGTATCTTCCGTAGTTTTTATTGGGGATTAAACCTATATCTTACTTTGGAAAGAGGGTATGAGGTAATCTCAAGGCCACCATAGCACTGATTTTACTTTCATGTACACCTAGGGTTGCTGTAGTTAAAAAAACTACTGCCATGGTAAACCACTAAAAAGGGAACAATTTTTCATTTTGGCAGCAACATTGAGCCCCTATTTTGAAGCCAGGTGACCTAACTGCTTATTAGTCAACATATGTCATTATTCAACAGGTAATAGACAAAGGGAGGTGCCCAGAAGGAATTAATGTTGCACTATTTATTACATCATTTATCATGATGAAAGAGGCATCAATTCTGCAATTCTTGAAGGAATATATTGAGTTCTCTTGAGAGGTGGAGTCTTCCTTTCAATAACAGGAAGGTAATCATAGGAAGTATTCATCTTACAAGGATTTCATAGCTTTTTAGCACTAATACATGGAAAGATACAGGTTTTATAATAGTGTGTGTTTACATTTTGACTTCAAGCATAGAAGACTTGCACAAACCTGTAAATTACCTTCTTACACTAACTGTCTTCAATTGTAGTCCCATGTAAAATGTGTGCAGATATTTAGCATTTTTCTCTTGAAATGATTGAATGTAAAAACTGCATTACTACTGTCCATTGCACGGACTATCAGGAGTCTGCATAGGTTACAAGTCTTTATCAGTCTATGGTATTACCTTTCAACTGCAAAACTTTAAGACGTATTTCTCACCTCACAGAATAAGAGAGGAGTATGAGATCTATCTATCTATCTATCTATGTATCTATCTATCTATTTTATCTATCAAGCTTGAGGTACGATACTTGAGCTAAATGCCCCATCCACATTTTAAAAGGAAGATGGTTAATATTTTCAGAAAATTCAAAGCAGGTTTGGGGGAAATTTTTCAAGTATTTTTATATTTCCTTAAACATTTCATTTCCAAGATTCAGTTATAAATTATACCCAACTTTCAAAGAAGTAGAAGACATTGAAGATTATAACAAAAGGAGGGAGGAAAAAAAAATCTTTGGTATTCAAGAGTCTCATGCAATCTATTAATGCAATCACTTAATTAATCAAATTAATCAATAACTTTGATTAGGAAGCATAACAGCCCTCTGTATGTGTCCACCACTTTAGAGAGGTTCCTTTTTAAGAGCTAGAAAAACATTACATGAGCAGTATCCCAGTACATTGTCCCATTCCCAAAGTTATGTAGTGATAGATCTGTCCAGAGAGTGGCTGAAAAATTAATTTATTTGAGAAGGAAATGTGACCTCTCGTAAGCTGCATTTGATTTCATAACAATCTAGGAATTTTTTTAAAAAACTTAATTTGTATGATTTATTCAGTATGTTGGGGGATTAATAGCAGGGGTTGAAGAAGGTTTTTAAAGTACTAGTGCAACACATTATTTCGAAACCATGGTCTCCTAGAGAGACTGACTCTGATAAGTACTCATATTGTGGAAAAAACACATTTAAATGAATTATCTCAGTGCTAAAGATCTGTGCTGTAACAGCACAGCCTTTTCTTTTTGAGACTATAACGGATTAAGTGAATTTCAGTTTATAATTTGAAAGGTTTCTTTTCTCAAAAATAAAACCTTTTCTTTTCAGATTATCATACAAATATAATTAATATTAGAGTCCTGTGTCACAGAATACATTCATTTTTTCAATTAAATTCTAACTGAAATCAGGCCAGTATTTTAAAGTATTCGCATTAATCCAGGTCCAATCATTGTTTGCAGTGGCAAGGAAATTTTACAATGCCCCACAGTGCCACTGTAGATAAGGCGGTGTAATAACTTAGTTCCCTACTTTTTGGAAGGCCATAACACCCCTAGGAGGTTGTTTTTTGGGGCTTTTTTAGATGCCTTGTGGTTGGGAAAGTCCAATGTAAATGTCTTTCTCTCAGTGTTTAGTCCATATGTATTTTACATATCTTTACCCATTGTTTTAATCTGGGATAAGGAGTTCAAAACTCAGGTGTTCAAAGGGCAAGAGATGGTGGAGAATATTTCTGCTGCAGACATGTTCAGCAGTGTGACAAACACAGAGCCTCCAAGGATCATGGGCTCAAGAGCCCTCATACCTCACAGTTCGTCTTCTAGAGTTCTCCACATTTAAGAGAACAAAGAGTTCAAGAAAATTTGTATGGCCTTTTACAGAGTGTATTTTCTCTTTGCTGTAAATTTGACCCCTTCTTACAATACTGACTTTCACTACAGTTTTCTGCCATTGTGTTTCCCATGAAAATATCTTTCACTTCCCTTCCCTGCTCCTCTTCCAAGAGTGGGACAGCACTTCAGTCTTCATGTTTATTGCAACATGAAGTACTTTCAGCAGGGAGCTGGAATGCTTAGAAATGCTACAATTGAAGCTGACCATGATTTTAACACTGGTCCTGTCATGAGACATTTCTTACTGCACACTTTGGTGGAATGACTCAAAGAATCAGCTTGAAAGAGCAATGATGTAACCTAGAAATTAAACTAGAGGGTTGCACTTCTATCTGAGAGGAGTAGAAATGATAGATATACTCAGTGAAGTATAAAAAATCAAAGCTGTTAGCTTCTAATCTTTTTAAGATTTGCCATAGTAGACTCTTAGTAAAGACAGAGTAAGAAGATGCCCTGCAAATGTCAGTTTTAGCAGCTTTAAGTTATTCTGAGCTTAATGTGGGGTTTTTATCCTCTGTTTTTCATTGTCTATGTGAATAGCTGCCAAAATCCAAACATAATCCAAGGAGTTGGTCTCAGTCCTTCCTTAGGATTCTTCAAGTGCTGCCCAGCTCTGCTCACCCTGAGATTTCTCATTTTTCTGGGACACAGGAGCGGTGAACATCAATATGTGTGCTATGCATGCTGTGATTCTATGTCTGACCTGTCCTATGGCATGTAAGATAGTAACACTTCAGAATTATCAACTCCCTTTGGTACACTTACTCTGCTTCTGATTTTAATAATAAATTTAAAACCTGTCACATATACTCCAGTATTTCTATTCTGCTGTTGAATGAATCTAGAGTTTCTAAAGAAAAAAATACATACTAATTTAATTAAAACCAGTGTGCAGGACGGAACTATGACAGGTGGTGAAGGAGCAGAAGTGTTTCTACAAGAAAACCCAACCTTCATTTTTCCAACTTATAAAACCAAATTTTTTAACCTTACAGTCCTTTTTCTAATACCTTATATATAATATTGCATAACCAGATACATACCAAATTGAGTTACTCCAAATTTTCATGGAAAACATAGAAATACAGAGCTTAAAGGAACACAAAAAATACATACTTCTGTTCTGAGACAGAATTAGATATGACTAAAATAATCTCTCACAATCCGTTCTGCCATCTGAGTCATTTTCACTTTAAGAATGCGTCATAGTTGCTTTTCCTTTCTGGGCTTTAAAAATAAATAAATAAGTGAAGAGAGAAAAAAAACATAAGAAGAAAAATATTTTCCAATTTTTAATAGAGAATGGATAGAAGATAATAACAGATATTTGATGTGAATTTTCCCTGCCTATTTTCCTTTCCTTAAAAAAAACAGACAGTATGAAATCCAAATTACCTGCTTATGGAGAATTCTCTAGAGAGTCAATCAGCTATAAAAATCTAAGGAATTTGAAAGAAATACCACTAGAATAGCATAAATGACTTAGATAGCAAACATGCAATTTTCTCTTAAAATCATTAATGTATAGTTATTAGTTCTTCATATCCAGAAAATCAAATATACTAGCACCCATTTTAAAAGCTTATTTATGGAAGAGAGGTGAATATTTAAAGGAGTATAACTGCTGAAGAATAAATCAAGTTTATATAATAAATTTCGTGGAGGAAAATTTGGCTAAAAAAAGGTACACTGTTAGGAAAAAAAATCAGGATATTACTTAAAATATGGCTACTCTAACAATGATGAGACAGAGGGAAAAAAGAAGTATAAATGCAGGCCTTGCTTCAGAAGACTGCAATTAAGCTAAACTGCATATAGTGACGCTACAGAGAGGGAAGAAGAGAGGGAAGAAACCTATAAAACTGTTGAGATATGGGACTTCAAATTTTTATATATATATAAATATAAGCATCTACATATATACATGTACTTAAAAATAAAACATACAGATAACATAAAGACTGCAAAAGAATCCATCTATTTTAAAAGAGAGAACTGTACAGTAGAATGGACCAGAATTTGAAGTTGGGGTGGTTTCAAGCAAGAATTTACTTTGTTAAATGCATCTTTAAAGAAACTCTGTCTGAAGTACCACTAGTTTTGTCAGAGCCACTGCAAGTTGTGTAGAAGAGATTCATACAGTCTTTCTTTGCAATCTAGAATTTTTTACTTTGTCTATTTACTCAGTCATTCAGTAAAATTCTTGGTATGAAAAAGAGAAGTCCAAGGCACCATAGCCTTCATCTATCCTTGCTCTTTACCTAAAAATTCCCTACAGAGACTGACAGTAAGAGCAGCTTTCCAGCCCTCCTAGATGTCTGCTGGCTACACCCCGACAGCTGGCCACAACTGCAGGTGCAAAGGCAATTCTCGATCCTGGCCACATCAGAGAGGAACTGGGCTCCACAGGTGCTCCTAATATCCTCCAGTCCCCATGTGGAAATCCATATCCTAGTTTTCCTTGCTGAAAATAAAGTGTGTTTCGTATTAAAGGTCAGTGAATTAGGTTAGTACAATGAGCAAAACAGTAATAAATGCGAAGTTATGTCAGAGTTGTCCGAGCGCTCGGCTAATTACTGAACATTCTGGTCTTTTGAGCTCCACTTTCAAGAAAGTTACAGTGGTTTAGTACCTCACTGCAGACAAAACGAATTACAAAAGACACTTCCATGCATGGACAACACTGATGTTACCCTCTCTGCACAGTATTTAAACTAGAACTGCCATCTTTCTCAGCCTTCTCAAATGCAGGTTAATAAATGAACAAAAGTAGCTCCACTTTACAGAAACCATGTTATTTTGTGGCTTTTCTTTCAAGTGCGATATAGAGACATAATCAGAGAATGGCTAACCAGGTACTTTAGAGTTATGATAATGTTTAGCTGTTGGAGTGCAAAATTATTAGGAAGGAACCCAGTTGCCTAAAAGGGTAAACAAGGAAGAAACATATTTCACTTTAGTAAAACAACATTAAAGAAATACACTGCAAATTGTTATAGTTCAGTGAGAACATCTTTTGTGATTCAGATCTTACAAAGAATAAAATCTTTCCACAAACATGCTTAGTCAATAAACCAAAATATAAAACACTGTAATAATCATAATGGGAAGATTAGCTGACCATAATGATGAAGATGCCACTTTTTGTCTCTGACTCCTTCTTAAGAAAAATGTGTAATACCATCATCTTTGTTTCCTTTTTCCAGCTGTAGTAGAAATAGAGGGAGAAGATGAAGGGCAAAGAGTATATACATATATACATACATGTATTCTAATCTTTACCAGAAATTAGAATTTGGATCAGAAGATTGTGTGGGTTCATCAGATGCACAAAAACCTAATATAAAATTTAGATATGTCAACACCCAGACAGAACTGGGCAACATAGTTTTGTTTGTATCCCATTTATGCCTGATCAATGAAAGGTAAGGTCTTCCATTATATACAGACTGTGTACACATGTACTGAACCATGTGTGCCTGTAAATGCTGATGAATACAGTGTTCTGCTTCTTTGACGCTGAAAGAATGTATGTGTACCATTAATTTCCATTTAAACAATAAGCATCACATTCAGGGCTTAGAACAGATATAATTATTAAAATTGACAACTCACAAGTAAGAATTTTAACTACAAAAAAAACGGCCAGCAAAATTTGTTTAAACACAGTCAGGAATCCAAACCTTAAGTTTAAAAATACTCCACTTATTCTTTTCAACACCTTGAAGCCTCAGCAGATACATAATCTCAAAAGATAAACCTAACCTTTAACAACTTTAGAATAATCTTTACAGGAAATTGAACCAAATATCACAACAAAGATGCCATCGTGCATAATATCCTGACAACAGTGACTTTTCCCATCAATTAACACTATTTAAGTGTTTTATATCTCCAACCAGTGCCTCAAACTCTCACCAGACATCTGCCAGTAGATGTTAGAAAAGAGCAAATGGGTTGCCATCTTTACAGATGCACTAAAGATATTGAGTAATGCATTTAGCACCAGCTTCCACTTCTGGATGAACTTGGAGCACTGGCTCAAAGAGAGCACATTAAGGGTAATTTATTTTTGAGAAAGAAAATATCACGACCTACTACTCAAGCAGAGATGGACAAACAGTTGACCTTGCTGCTAAAACAATGCAGTAATGTAAATGAAAGGGATGATCTGAAGTCCCTCATAAATTCTAGACTGAGCAACTCTTTGAGTCATTGAACACCTTTGCCCTCACACAGCTGTGCTGTGCATACAACAGGTAAACTCTATGCCAGTACCAAAAGAGTTCCAGTCACAGCCTAAGTTTTCTGGTTAGAACATTTGACTTACATAAGGCAGCCTTGAATTCGCGTATTTACATGCTAGACATATTGTACTGTCTTGAACTTAATCAGTTGTAACAGGAAGGGCAGCATGATGCAATGTTGTGATGTCAGGCCCTATTAAGGCTGCTGGGAGTAGCAGCAGAAGAGTTTTTGGATGATCCAGCTATGCTGAACTGCTGAAAGGGTAAAAGGCAGTCTTGCCTGCATGAACCAAGAACTGAATAGACGCTCTGGATACTAGATAATTATTAATTGCCTTCAAAGTGATCCTGCCACAAGTATTTTGGGCATGACTTATTTATATTATCACTGCCTCAGATAAGCTTGATTTTGTATTTATAGGAATTCAGTTCCCATGGAATCAAACGAAGAATAAGGTTTTATGACTGCTAAAATAAACAAGCAAGAAAAATGTTCAATTCACTCAAACCAGCCTCTTGATAGGAACAAAATGAAATCTATAAGAGATTAAGCCCACAGACTTGTCCCTCTCCCTGTCACTTTCTAAAAGCTTCCTGTTCTCCAATAGTAATAAAAGGTGAGGTCTCTAGAAGTGTCTATCACTCCTGGAGACATACAAACCCATAAATATTCAGGGTACTCAAGTTACATTAGAGTGAGACAATTTTTAAAACAGTGTTTACTTTTGATGTTCCAGCATAACAATATCATATCATGACTGTTTTGTGGAGAAATTCTGCCTCTCTTTTTCTCACCCACAACACTTTTTCCCTTACTTGTTTTCACACAATCATTTACTATAAGATTTCCTGAACCTACCGTAAGACACAAGTCCATCTTCTTGCTTCTGAAATTAAGGAATATCTGGTCTTCGGTAGTTTCCAGCTTGACCAATCAAGGTCGGTTCAAACCACACCAGCACGTAAAGGGAGATACCTAAGCCTACAATGCAGGTTTTGAAGAATTTTGGAAGCTATCAGCAGTTTCTTTCAAGATAACTACTGAGCAGGATGATGCATGTGACGAGTTAAGAGTTGTAGTGCTGTACAAGTGCCAACTGTACAAGACTGGGGTATGTAAAAAGTAAAATGCTCTAAGCACTTCAGGTGCATACAGTAACCAGTACAGTGCCCTCAGAAGGTGAGAAGCTAGCAAAGCAATTTCATACAATTTTTTTGTCCCCCTAAATGTCATAATCAGTGCAGAAAGTTAAGATCAATATATAGTGAGGTTGGTGGAACCCAATCTGCATGTGATGGCTTAATTTTTCTTATCACTATTGCAGAAATAGATACTTACATGCATCTATCTATATATACACACTACTTGTGTGGAGTTCTAAGACACGTATTTCGGTGCCTCAAGCACCGAAACAAGCACATAGCTCTACTCAATTCCATTTGACTGTGCCAAGCCCTTCCTCCACAAAACACACAGCTCTCACCACCTGTATTGTTTAAGAAAGCCAGGAGAGTTCATTAAATCAGCTGTTGAACATTAATGTATTATCAGCTGACTGAAGGTTATGTAAAGGTGCTGTTTACCAGCTGAGTAGCCCAGAGAAACTCTCCCACTGCCTGCAGTTGGCAGAAATCCATGCTAACAGAGTACTGACTGCTAAAGACTATTGTTGCCTCTTTTCTGTGGCTGCCATGAAGGCGCAGATTGCACTGGAAAAGACAGGTTTTGGCTTTTTTCATGAAAGAATTTCTGGAAGAAAGAAGATGGGCCATGCAAAGAGTTTGACTGAAGTTTGATATTTAAACTTCGCTCTTCCTTTAGCCTTGGCCTTTTTCTTCTCTCCTCTGTCTCCTCCAGCAAAGCATGTCTTGCCTTTCCGTGGGTGTCTTTTCCTTGAAACACATGACAAAGCATGCAGGATTGATCAATGCCAGTAAATGCCAACACAAGCACATTAAGCACCCTCTTGCTTGGAAAACAAATCATCTCAAAGGTTTCCGTGCCACACCCAGGTGGTTTCCAAGAGGAAAGACATCAAGCCTTTACTTGAGCACAATCACCTGGGCTTCCAGGAGGCAGTTTTCATACTACAAATTGTCCACCTGCAATTGAGACCACCTGCACCTTCCCACGACACAAGTGGCAGGGCAAAATGGTCGTGGGTTTCTGGGTCCTTATTATTTCGCCGTCTCATTTACTGGTACCAATAATCTGAGGCAGGTCTAGAGATCCTTGGGCAGTTTCCATCTGGTCCAACATTCATAGAGACCAGTGGTAGATGACAGAAGTTCAAAAACTGCATTTCCTTGTATGTAATCAAATTCACTATGTTTTTACAATTATTTTATTTTGTTTCAGCATGCAACCCTTGTCAGTGACGATAGCGCTTATAACTATTCAGCTGGCTACCAGCAAGCTCCTAAGCAAAATTATGTAATTTGCACTCAAGTCAGGTGGAGAGAGACAACGTGCACTCAGATAAGATGAAGTCCATCCCACTAATTTGGTACCCATACCAAGGAAATCTAAAAGAAAGTCATAAAGGCTGTGGAATAAAAGATAACGAACAAATGTAATGGATCAAACAAATAATACCAGAAATGCAAGTCATGACTGTTTAACAGTCATGATTTAACATTTGAAACTGTAAACCATGATGTTCTGCAATTCAGGTCAATTCACAGTTCTCTCCTGACAGATTACATATAGACAAAGCTGTCCAGTTAATAGGTTTCACAACAACCTTATAACCGGAGCACAGTCCTATAATTTAATCTAAATAGAGGAGTGCAGATGGATCCTTCCCATTCTGTGATATTTATTGATTGGGATTTCTGATTCAGAACTAAACATGATGCTCCAGTAAACATCAGAAGAATCACAGTTTGATTAGTTACGTCATTTGCCTGATTAATCTGCACCCTGGCTTCACATTCTTTCTATGATTTATAATGCATATTACGAATCATAAGATTTGCCTCTGGTTACATTAAACATATTACAAATCTGCTTCTCTGTCTTCCTTGTCAAATGGTCTTCAGCAGACAGACAGAAAGCTTTAGACAAGAGAAATTAGAGAGGTGTTGGGTATAGAATTTCAGTGACTTCATCTTTGCAAGTCGCTGAAGGGGGAAAGTTTTCACTTCAATGTTTTCTCTTCCACAGAATTCTCTGGAGTCCCATTTATTCCTGATAGTTTTGAAACGGCTCAAAACCAGTAGTTAACAGTCTTCTTTCACTCCTGTGTTGAAAAGAGATTAAATTTTTGCTTTAGTGCAGAACTTTGTGTAATGTCCTGTAAATAGACCCATTCGAAAGGGTCTGAGCCAGAAATAACCTGCAAATCTTACACCATATAAATGCATTTATTTCTGCATTTGCTGGGACTTTCACCAGCAGCTACTGGAGAGTACACAGAAGAGGTCTGACAACTGGCTGGCGATGCTGTGTATCCATCTGTGAGGCAGTATGGTAAAATATTCCTGGATGGGAGTGTACTGGCGACTGCTGAAGGAGGGCCACAATGACATAAAGGCAGGGTGGAAGCAGCGACCTGAAATGCTGCTTTGCCACACCTGTACATTTATAGGTCTTCACTAAAATTTACTAAAGACACACCAGAGACTGATCAGGTATTTAAGGAGCTGATTCAACAAGCTAGTTCAACTAGACCAGGTGCTGCATCCTGCACTCTGGCCACAAAAATTCCATGCAGCACAACAGGTTTGACAAAGAGTGGCTGCAAAGCAGCCCCAGCAGAAAAGGGTCTGGGGCTGCTGTTTGGCAGTAGCTGAACACGAGCCAGCTGTGTGCCCAGGTGGCCAAGAATGGCATCCTGGCTTGGATCAGCAATAGTGTGGCCAGCAGGACCAGGGCAGTGGTCGTCCCTCTGCACTCAGTACTGCTGAGGCCACACCTCAAATCTTGTGCCCAGTTCTGGGACCCTCAGTTCAAGAAAGACCCTGAGGTGCTGGAGAGTGTCCAGAGAAGGGCAGTGGAGCCAGTGAGGGCCAACAGAAGTTGACGACGAGCCGCTGAAGGAGCTGAGGGTGTTACCCCAGAGAAAAGGAGGCTCAATGGAGAGCTTACAGCTCTCTAGCACCACCTGAAAGGAGACTCCTCTCCCAGGTAACCAGTGACAGGAAAACAGGGTCCTCGGTCTTCACCAGGGGATGCTCAGGTTAAACATCAGGAGGAATTTCTTTCCTGAAAGAGCTGTCAAGCAGTGGAATAGGCTGTCCAGGAAGGTGATGGAGTCACCATCCCTGGGGTTGTTCAAGAAGTGACTGCGTGTGACATTTAGTTCCATGGTGTACTTGACAAGGTGGTGATCGGTCAAAGGTCGGACTCAATGATCTTGGAGGTCTTTTCTAAATACATGATTCTATGAATCTATGATTTATACCTTCCTTACAATTCTTCGCAGACTTAATGCTATGCTGCTTTCTCTGAGTTATAGACTACTGGTAGACAGACAGTATTGGTGCTTCCTGACCTGTAGCTTTTGATTATACGTACTAGAAAACCTTGTTTTCAGACAAGATCAGATTTAACTGGAAAATAACATAGAAGATGAAGTAGTCAAGGTTGCAACACTCAAAATATGAATCCATATGCACCTCTGTGAAAAGCAGGTCTTCATTTATACAATGTGAAAAAAAAATAAAAAGAGAAAACTATGTATATTTTTATTGCAAATAGGTCATTTAGCTGTGACTATGACTACTACCTCATGGCTATGACATGAACAGAAGAAAAATCTAGCTGCAGAGACACATTAAATCTCATTTTTATTTCAGAGATCAGATCATCAAATCTTCTGCCAACACTATCTGGTACAGTTTCAGAAGAATGTGCAAGGTTTTAGATAGACAAGTCCCTTTATTCGTAAAGAAGGAAGCTCTGTGTACGAATTTCTACGCACCAGGCCGAAAATAGATCCCTGATGCTTCACAAATCATATCCCTTACTTTTAACAGAAGTCACTGTCCTGAACACTCATATACTCTGCAAACCTATCCCAATCAGCTAGTCACAACACCTGACTATACGCCTTTTCAAATGTTAATTTTAGCTATTCCCCTTTATGTCTGAGCTATGAAAAAGTTGTCTTGAAGGTCAGTAAAGGATTGATAAAGAAAAACAGAGAAATGCTGGAAAAGCTTGTGTTCAGAGATGCATGAAGTATTTCCATCAGTTTTCCCAAAGAGTGTACCATTTAACTCAAAGGTGAATATTTTTGCCATCTTTAAAAGAAAGGTTTCATTAAGAATACAAATGCAGAGGTCCTTGCAGAGCAGTTCCATCAGTCCTTCCATTAGACATACCAGAGAATGCCAAATGATCCTCTAACTGAATCAGTGACAATTAGATTTGACATTTTCCATTTTCCTAAAGCTAAAATGCATGCAGTAAAATACTCAATGAAAACAAACAAACAATAAAATAAAATAAACATATTTTCTCCATTTATTTGTTCTAGAAGGAAAAATACATAAGACCCTGGCTACGCGACCATCTTCGGAAAATTCACTGAAAATTTTATCAGAATTTTTTATTTTTACTAATGTCAAATATTTTCAATTGGCAAACTTATTTGAAAGATAAAGGAGTTCTAACAATAGTTACCTGTTTCTTCTGTAGCAAACATCTCATCTTCATCTCTTGCCCTGAAGCACTTACTTGATGGTTCCCTCTGGCCTTGAACATCTCTTTCTCTCCCTCTCCTGAAGAGGAATATTTGTCAATCACAGCAGAAGAAAACCTTTCATAAATTGTACTAGTTCTCTAAAGGCTAGCAAACATGTAAATTCTTGTTTAATGTCTGCATTAATTCTTGACATTTTGATTAATAACTTAAATGTGCCCATTTTTCCTTCTCCCAGTTAACCCACATACCTTATTATTAGCCTCATCAGGGCTGGCCTATATAAACTCTGCAAAACTCCCCTTATTTTGTCCATCATTTAGCTAAAAGTCTTCCCTTAGCTGTAAGACGAGAAGCATAACCTTTTTTCCAAGAAGATGTGCAATGACTCACTCATACCAGCCGCCTATGCAGTGTGGTTGAGACAGAACCCAATGTTTATGCCAAGATACCCTCCTTAATCATGAATAATTCATTTACATGGCAAACATCCACCTTACATCCAGTCTGAACCTCCAAAAATTGCAAGAACTGTTTATTGGAACCTTAATCAAAATTGTCTTTAACAACATTTTTGCCAATTTCTGTATCGTTCTTGAAAGCACTTCAAAATTTAGTTTTTGAAAGATCCCTAGTTCATTCTAGCATGTCCTTCATCCACTTCTCTTCTTTGCTCCTCTTTCGTCCATTTTTGCACTGTAAATGTTGGAACATTGCTCCTCCTTTTCAAAAACCTTTACCAAATACTTCTATTTTTTCCACTCAGAGACTCATTTTAAAAGTTAGAAGGGAAAAAATTTAGTCTATTCATTCACCCTTATTCATTTTGTTAAGAAGGGGAAGAAGATGTATGTATTTATTGTTTAACTCTTGCTAAGCAGTTTAATCCTGGAAAACACACACACACATACACACACGTGGCTTTCTGTGAGCCATGTGAAAATTACGGTTTTTTTACTATTGTGAATGCAGTAAAAAAATCCAGAAGTACTTACAACTTGAGCACTTTTCAAGGTGAACAATGCGTTTGAAAATGAAGTAAAGGACTTGGAAGAGTGCTACAGACCTAATTTTTTATTTCTCCCTATGCAATTGACACATCATGTGACTGTGGGTGATTCATCTTTTCTGTATTCTTGCAGTATGGCCGTTTCCCTCCCTGCACATGACCAACAAAATAGCATAGTTTAAAAGAGTTCATTGTTAAATACTTGTTTCTGTTCCTAAAATGAAGGAATATTACCCCCAGTTACAACTAATTACAAGAAAAGTGAAACCACACTGACCTGGTATGACCTTTTCACTTAAAATGTCAAACTAAATCCAGACATATTTCAGGAAAATATAAATTCTTTGTACTGAAAAAAAAAATCCATAGTTGGAGGTTTCCATGTTTCAATTCCATAGAAGTCATTAAAAACCGTGAAGCCACCACAAGCACAGATGAACACATTATCAAAATGATATATATGGAAAGAAAAATGTTGTATGTAATGATCTTATTATTTCCAATCAGAACAGGGTATTTCATGCAATTTTACTGTGGTGTGTTTTGTAACTCAGCTCTATTTTTTTTTCTAAAGTGTTGTCTGTATTTGCTATGCTTGAATACTTTCTATTATTGACATCATTGCATATAACTTTCCAGATTTTGAATGAAATTTAGAAAAAACATTCATGCATTCTGGCCTTCACGAAGGGTTACTGTTATCTAGGGAATAGTAGTTTTTTGACAAGCATTAAAGTTCTGAGATTCCCACTTTCAGAAGTTATATTCCTAGAAGTATAAGCAAAATCTGCGCTATAAGAGAGTTAATTTTAAATCCTACCTTTTTTTGAAACATTGAAAAATGTTTCGATGTTTCAAAACATGAGAAAAATTCTGCCTCATTAGAAAAATATAAAAAGTGAATGACAGGTATAGTCTGGCCTAAGACCAAACTTTAAACAGAATTAGATCCTCAGCATGAGGAAATCTTATGCTCCTTGGTCATTAATCTGAATTTCATTAATCAGATTGGAAGCTGCAATTTCATTTTTCTGTGTCTGGATGGTCAGAAAATCAGCAATAAAGATGACACTAAGCAGATTTTTGAGCTGAAAACTATGGAGTCATTATATGGAGTCCCCCTAATAAGGATGTCTTTAATTAATTCTGCTTTTCTGCAGGAAACTAAGAATGACATAATGCTATAATCTTACTAAAAATACGGTGTGTATAAAAGAGCACTGCTTCTTCTAGTGGATACTGCTAAAGCAAAATCTCAGAGCACAGGAAGTTTTATGTTTTCATTTTTCTGACACAGTTTAAAAAGTAAAAGATAGGCAGTAACCCACTAAATTGATGTAAAAAACATTTCTGTTAATATAGCTTTTGTTATTCTGAGGATGCCATAACATATATCCTTACAAGATTTCTTTTTACTACTCTGCAGTTATAGTGCAATATTAATATAAGGGCATGTGTCAATATGCTGTAACAGTAACAAATAGTGCACTCAAGCTCCATATTTTCACAGAATGTATTTTTATTCATCTTATGCAAAATACATAAAATATTTAATGTTATTTTCCACAAATCCAACCACTTAAAATTCAGTGAGTCAAACTACAATACTAGTTTCATTCAAGGTGAGTAAACACACCACATAGTATTGTCAGACTATTTAATCTTTGTTGTTAACACTGTGTTAAATGGCAAGGAGTGAAGAAAGACTAACTTCCTGACATCATCCTTTTTTATAACAATGAGATAAGGACAATAATGCTTTTGCACTGACTAAAACAGTCACTCAGTGTACCAGAAATTCTTTATCGAAGGAATAATTAAACATAGATGGTAATGGCTGAGTCACCTCAAAGTTTCTACTCTACAAGAGACTGCAAAAAAATGGCATCATAGCATTTGTATCTTTACTGATTTCCAGATTTAGCTTGCCTTTGTGAATTTCCTTCAAAAGGTTTTTTCTGCTCCTGCATTCTCCTGCTACCAGTTCATAAAATGCAAAAAATTAATCAGAAAATTTATTAGCTTTTTTGGCTTTGGTTTTGTTTGTTTGCATGGGATTTTTGGGGGTGGTTTTTGTTTTGGTTTTTGGTTGGGGTTTTTTTGTTTGGTTTGGTTTGTTGTTGTTGTTTTTTGTTTGTTTGGAAAGGTTATTTCCATGATCTTAGCATGGGTAGCAGTTGGAGACCAAGCTACACTCCCAAGAGTTTCATATGTGTGCTAATCTGCTCGTAAAAACTGCGTAAGATAAAATGTAACAAATCCAATAGCCATGATCCTACATACACAGAGTTACATATGTGTATACAGCTATTTTATCCACGTACACGCTGAGCTTGACTCTGCTCACATCTACAGGCACGGCCCTAAGATGTTGGATGTGGATGTAGCACAGCAGCGAGCTTTCTGAGAAAGAAGACAAATGTCATTGTCCTTTTCAATTCATCAGGGTGCCAGGACACTTAGAGTGACTGACGAAAATATGTCAGTTCCTATGTCTAACTTCACAGTTTTTCTTTCCACTGGGCAGTACCATAACTTTGGAAAGGCTCATCTGGTCCTTTTGCTGTCTTGGGTGTTATCCTGAACATAAGCGACAGGAATTGAAAAACTGTTGATCAACATGTGTCTTGCTCTTGTGTTAATCTCTCAAAACAAACCAAAGTCTTCATTTTCTACAGCCAACAGTTTTGTATTCTGTCCTGTAACATTACCTTCTCTGATCCTTATATTTTTCTTAATCTACATGCAAGATTAATTGCTTATTTTCCTCTGTATCCCGTTCTAAGGAGGTCAAGGATATGTTAAAGAATAGCTGGACGTGGAAATCTGAGAAAAAAAGACTGCTGAAAACTTGCATTTTGAACATCTGCATAATTAAGTATAAGCAACATCTTGCCTTTCTCATCCCTACAAGTGGAAAGCATGATTGACACTTTCTTTTCTGCCTTGCAACCCTGCCCTGTAAGTTTTGGCTTACAGAGGTAGACAGGCTATATCTATGGCTGTCACTGCCACCAGTGTGGGCCCGCGTTAGGCTTAATTATCCAAGTCTTTATTACTCTCTACATGGGTTTCTAGGTTCATGAGCCTAACAAACCACAGCTAAGTTGTAAGTGAAGCATAAAGAAAAGTCATCAATACCTGAAGGAAGACATATTCTCTGTGGACAATTTGGTGATAACAAATTTCTAAAATGTAATTTGTGATTAAACCTGGACATGTCACAAGATAAAAACTGAAAGCAAATGGAAACAGTAATGAGATTCAGAGATATAAAAGAATTGTTGCTTTATTCCCTCCTGTGGTCCTGTATAAAGTGGGCTTCCTAATGTCTGTTACTGCTGTGATGAAGCATAATCTTGTTTGTGTTAAGAAAAGGCAACTGGACTGAGATATTTTCTGGTCTTGGTGTTACTTGAAGTTGTAGTGCAATTGAGAAATCCAGCTTGCAGAGGTAAAAAACTAAACAAAACAGCTCCTCCTAAGTAGACCATACAAGAAAACAAATAAAATTAAAACATTTTAGTTTTCAATGTCATTAATTAAGATATTTAAATCCTGACATTGAGAATCAAGGTTTCCTTTATAATAGTTACACTTGAATTTGTAGGAATCACCACCTGCTCACTAGGCAAGCCATTTTATTTCATTCCTTCACATTTAAAAGAATTACTCTGTAGTCCTGACACCTGTTACCAAAAAAAGCTCTGTTTTATGATATCTGAAAAGGCCATGAGTTTTGCAAAACAACATGATAGCCAAGGCACCAATTCAGCAAGCCACAATTCAGCAGGTACTACTAGATTTGAGCACATGTATAATCTTGATTTCTTTTTAGGAATATTACCTAGCAAATAGGAGTTTTCTCTGGTACCATTTCCACGGTTGGGAAGCAAAATCAAAGATTCAATCTTAATTTAATAAAAAAGTTTGTGAAAGAATGTCACTTTTAATTCGCTTTTGCTTATTAGGACAAAGTTTGTGGTAATGCTAATCCTTGTAGGACATTGTACCAGGACCAGTTCAGTACCTTGACCTGAATTACTGTTTCCGTCATGCTGAAGCACATGTCTAGGTTCATGTGTAATTTATGCATTCTGTATTCAGCTGGTTACAAGCAAGCACCAAGTTGAAAACCCAAATTGCGAAATCTGAAGGAAGAAAAAGCCTCGAAGCAAGACACTCTATTTAAATACAGATCTCTGAATTATTGTCTGAATACGCCTCATTGCGCTGGCGGCAGCTCAGTTTGTGTCGATCACGTAAAAAGCGTCACTTTAAGTTTGGCTGTAGAATAATCCAAGGAGCACCAAAGAAAGATGTCAGAAAGATGTCTTGTATTCAGATCCCATCTTTCACTGCACAGTTAGATCATTCTGTGCCTGTAGACATAGCGATATCCTTGTCTAGTCACTGACTAGACTGCTATAAAAAAGACCACTATATATAGACCACTATAAAAAAGGTAGCATTTGTTTAGAAATCTACAGAAATCCAAGGTTCCATGGTGATGCAATACTTTAGGAATCTGTAAATAATACATGTCAATAACTTACTTAAAGTTCATTTCTCCATAAGAGAGAGATAAAAAAACCCAACAGCAATTAATATATACTGCTGTCTCCGTAGAATTTTCTGGCCAATCCATGGTAGAAAATTGTATTCATACTACCAGATTTTACAGGCAAGCAAAAAACTAAATGATGGATAATTCTGTATAAAGCTATTTAGAATTTCACAGAAATTGCTTTAAAACTCATTATATTTCTCTAAAACTTTTCTTTTTAATTTCCATTCAATTCTACAGAATCTTCTAGAAGGAAGTACTGCTTTTGGCAATAAAAGCAATGGAAAAACTTCCTGAGAAAGAGCTCCTTTGGGGCTAGAGACAGAAAAAATATGTATTCATCTGAATACAAAGAATCAGAACACAGTCATAAATGTTCAAGATTACTTTTCCCTTTTCTCAACTGCTAGAATGGAAATGTGAGCTATTTCCATAACCTTGCCAGCATCTTATGATCTAAAAAGTTATTTTTGAATTTATTTCTCACAGAAGAAAACCTACATCTTCCAATCTAAAATTAGACTGCAAGACTGTCTTATCCTGCAGCCAATCGTATGTAAGGTAAGTACTCAAATAAAAATGAGAAGTCTGAGAATTCTAAAAGCAATAGAAATAGGTCACAGTGAGCCTTATCTATGGTTAAGAGGAAGTTTTAGTAACAAAGGTATTCTTGTTAATGAGCTGTAATTTAATCAGCTTTCTCATGAAGGAAAAATTGTCTCCACATAAGGTGTAAATTGCCCCATACAGAGCCAGTTAATGAAGACAGAAAGTTTTTTACATGCCCTGTCCAATGTACTTAAAGGAAAAGTCCTTGCAGTGGAGCAGTTCTCAGGTGCACATTAGATAGTTACGTATTACTGGTTCTACTTAGCTGCATTAGACTTAAGGCAAGGGGTTCCACTTTCATGAGATTGTTAGAGAAACCCTTGCTTAGTGAATGACCTGCTTAGGTCATTTAGAAAAGGAAAAGAATCAGTAACTGGTGTCCTAATTGCACATGTTTCATTTCTAAAAATCTGAGCCTGGAGACTGGCAGCCCTGCCTCTGTTCCCTTTTAATTTCATTTTTTTTCAAACGGTAATACAGTGTCTATTTAAAAGTAAAAAGTGTTATGAGCTGCAGAGGTGTGGAGAATGTCCAGTTGGTTTGCAGTAACAGCACAAAAGAGAATAACAACTTTTCTTGTTTGGTATCTTTTCTAGGTTTGAAAAAAACAAAAGCTGCCGGCAGGAATCAAAGAGCTATTGCACACTCCTGGTCTTTGCAGCTGTATTTCTACATTCAGGGATCAGTCTGGAGCTCATATTCTAAGAGTATCTGTCAGGATCTCAGATACATTTGCAAGGACCTTGGTGTTGTTTCCCTAGTTGGCTGTCAATAGCAGGAGATAATGTCTGATCATAGTTAGACTAAAAGTCATGCAGAGATAACAATGTTCTTTTGAACAGTAGTTAAGACTTTTGGAGGAACGATGAGCTACAGACATTCTAAGACATGTACAACTAGATGAAAAAATGCTTATTTAAAAAAAAAATTACATTTCCTAAAATTTTATAGATACAAGAGAGACATCAATTTTCTTCAGTAATTTCAAACCACTTAACTAAACCATTCCATCAAACTTCTGAGTTCTTTGATGTATTTAGTAACATTTTTTTTCAGCCTAATTTACAATTAGCTCTTCTTTTTCAGTCAACATTAACTCTTAATCTATATAGTTAGTGTGCCTGTATTTAATTTGCTGTGAATTTTGGCAGATTATTTGAAGAACAACAACATCACATAAAAGAGGCTTATTATATAGTGACTTTTTAATTTAATTATCACATTTTTAGAAGCCCTAAATTATTTGTAGTCTCTATTTTGCACTATGATATTTGGGCTAGAGAAACCAAGAACTTATTGAGACTCTGTGCATCTAGGAAAGACCAACACGTGCCCAGCACTCTGTGGTACTCACACATGATTTAAAAATTCCAGCGGGATACCCAAATGGGTAAAGGAGAAACTGTATGATTAAATGAGAGTGTTGATATTTCTCTTAGGATACATAGGGAAATTCTAGCTACTTTTAAGACTAATGACATAGCTGTATTTTCAATTCCATGAAGCAGAAAGTAAATTTGTGATTTCCAGCTGCCCTAGTCTCTTACATTTCCATTATAAAAACATTTATTTCGCTTCTGATTCCTGTTACTTCTACACAGGGAAAGCATTGTGCTGCATATCTCACTTTCATTTAAAATTTATTGGCTAATAATAGCACATTTAATGTGTAGATGTAAGTCTTCATGTACCATAATAAATTAGTGTAGAATGAGTAGCTCCATCCACCCTTCATTCTTAGACATAATTCCACTTGTGAAATCCCCACACACCCATTCTTTTGTCATTTCAGCATGTTTTTAATGGCCATTTTCAACTAAAAATATATGATAAATAAAATATTACTATTTCTTGAGAGTCTTTAGGCACTGAATTTCTGAAGCAAATTTCAAAAATACATCTCCTGCAGCTGACCTCTAGGATACCTCTCATGAGAATAAATATGGTGAACATACCACTCTAACAATCATATAAATATTAATATTAACATAACAGTAGTACTGTATAGGATATTCGGATACTAACGGGGTCAATAGCTTAGCCATTTTCTTTTAGGAAATATTGAAATTATATATTTTTACAAATAAGTAATAGCAGTTGTCAAAACGACACAAATCAGCACCTGATAATTTAGACTTTCTGTTGCATAACCTTTGAGAAGTAGAACATTTGTCATTTTTGCAAGTATCTAGAACAAATAGCCCACAGACATGCAAAAGGACTCAAGACAGTGTTTCTTCCTCAGGCTAGGAACTTTTAAGATCCTACAGAGCCCTGTCTGCTTGAGATCATTATCTTACTAACACATTTCAGTTCCAAGCATTTTACAACACCTTTCCTTGTTTCTCAGTCATTTCTGTTTAATTTAAAATATTTTTGGAAGTTTTCTCCCCATCAGTCTCCTTTGCCGCTTCAAATACTGCTCCATCACAGTCAGTCAGCTGATGAAACCATAGTATATAGATTCAGTTACAGACAGTGCTTGCTTTGTTCACTTTTATGTAACAACTGAGTTTCTCGTCTTCCCATCGACTAGAACAATGGAAAATTTGCTTACAGAGGTATGTCTTATGTCTCATACTTAACACTGAACTTTGGATCGTGGAAAAAATGATGAAATACATATCTGCACTGAACATTTTTGTCTCTGCTTTTATTTGCAGCATTTATTGAGCTGTTGGACTTTTGTCTCTTTGTTTGTTTTTTGTGGCTTGATCTTCAAAAGCATAAAGCACTGATTTTCAGAGAAGTAGCTTAACTATTGGGATTGTCAAACAACTGTCTGTGAATAATTAATTATCTAAATGCGTCCATAGATACTGGATTGCACAAGGAAAAAAGATCAACTAGCTTTGTTCTTCAAAGATGAGGATTCCTCTCTTTGTTAGTACCATACTAAGTTTGCCTTCACTTACAGCCAACACAATTAAAACTCTATTTTGAAGCAAAATCTTACAGATATGGAAGAAAACACCTGAGGTGGGTATATAATTAAGAATTCCTCTTACGCAGACGAACACTCACACTACTTTATACAAGTAAACATTTACAGCTCTTTTGTAAGGGTGAGAGCCATGTGAAAAATTGCACAATCAGGTGATAAACGACCTTGTGACAAATTAATTCATCATGTGCTTTTGACTGCCTCACCTGCCCTCTACTCCTGAATCCATCTCTTGGGACTTTCTTTATTATCCAAAGCACTGAACAGCCTCAGATATATGCCATCCTAATTCTAAACCATCTAGACAGTAAAAAAAAAATTTGTCCTCCTATTTCTATCCAGAAAGACGAAATAAATCAACTATGACTCACTGACTATGTTAACTTCTGTGGTTGTGACATTTGGAAAGAAAAACATTGGTATGAGTGTCCATGCACACATATACGCATGAAACTAATTTTCCAATTTTAAAAACTTCTAAAATAATTTGTTCAAGTAGGCTTTTTGTAACACTTGATATACAGGCTTTTCTCATTGGTATGTAATCAGTGCAACAACTTCCAGAAGCAGAGACCTGCAAGTCATGAGCACAGTACTCCCCTAATATGTCATTCATTCATCCACTCTATAGGCCCATGTGCATGGTCCCAGGCTCACAATGTTTCAGGGATGAACATCTGCTGGTGAAATTGCCCTGCACCCAGGAGAAATGCTGCTGGAAAACTACTTCTGCCTTCACTGAGATCTCTGTGATCAGCTGCCAGACTTTGTAAATGACCAGCCAGGCTTTAAAAGATAACATCTCATCTGGAACATTCCCAGGTAAATGTGTAGCCCCCCACTATACTGTGATTTTCCCAAACCACATTCTGTTCTTCTCCTGTCTTTGCAGCACTCTGTAAAAACTCTAATGAAGAGCAAGGCTGATATTTTCATTAGTGGCTCTGGAGAGGGACGTTCACAATGACACACCTGCCATGAGGGTTCTTTCAACACAGGTATCTTACCATGTGCATATGCCACAGGGAGAATAAAATATCCACTAAGGTTCTCTAAGGTCATATTTCCTTCTCCAACATAATAGATCCACCAACAAACGCTGTTGGATTTTTCTGACTAGTTGATTGAGCTGGCAGTAATGACTACCCACGCATCTAGGTGAGGCTGAACCTCCCCCAGCACCTCTGTTCATTTCCAGCATTGCCTTTCCTACGTAACCTTTTATGGACAAATGGATATGGATAAGTGTCAGCACAACAGCATAAATTCTGAACCAGTTGTGCTGTTGCACCACACAATTCCTGAGGGCCTTGCTTTCTGCACCCTCATAGTCAGTTCAACAATAATAGCTGGCTGAATTGGCTAATGAACACTAGCAAAATGTTTCATCTGTGGCAGGGGAATGACCAGAATGCAAGACCTCTGACATTTAATTCAGCTTTTGCTACATTGCAGAAAGAACGAAATGTGGGAAAGCAGACCAAGACACTGAGATTTTGTATGAAATGTGATTTGCTGATATCACTTACCTTGTGGGGTAATTTTCTAGACTGAGGAAATGTTGAAAATAAAGAAATTAAAATCCAGATGTGAAAATTTGCCCCTCAAAAATTTAGGAGTATTCCATGAAGTGTTCCTATTCTCATTATCTAGCCTTGTTTTAGCGTTGCTGCTTACATGTCAGTTACTTATAGGTAACTGGTAATGAATAATAATTTCCACTTTAACCCAGATTTCACATTTGGGAAGGCACAGTTAACTGCTAAATGCAGTAGTGGAACAGCAACAAGTTCTTTTTATTAAATTAAAGAGTTTTCCAAGTTTTCTTTGCCTAATTGCTGAGGAAACAGTTTAGCTGACGAACATTCAATAAATACCCTTATACTGAATCTCTGTTATAGAACCTCCAGCTGATGACATTGAAACTCTTTTTAGGAGGTGTATAAAAATCTGGCAAATTTAGCCTTCCTGAACAACTTACCTATTCGGCATTTCTACCACAGTAATAAGGAAGTAAAAGAAGGACATTTTAAGGCTTTCCTAAAGATCACACTAAAAGTCTGTAGCATGAATCATTGATGCTAAATCTCTTAAATCTCATCCCTATTTCAGTTTTGAGGTTTTGTGGATTGTTTTTGTTCTGTTCGTCTTGGTTTTTTGAAAATAATATGACAACCCAAACATCAGGTAATACGTTGAGTGCCAACATTATTTCACAAGTGATTTTGTCCAACTTTCTGACAAGCCAAAGAATAAGAATCTTGAAACCATTCCCTCTAATCTAAGGGCTTAAAAACAAGGTATTTGGCTTAATTTCCAGTGTATAAGTAGGTCTGTGCACCAGTGAAGTTTGCATTATGGCAGGACTTTATCAGAGAAATATGAAACAATGATGTTATTTCTTAAACCTTAAAAACTAATGGCAAACAAAGAAATTTAATCAGAAAAACATTGGCACTGTATCAATTCATCTCACCTTTTGTTTAGGCTTCTATATGAAGGGGAAATAGGCATTTTTGATGGAAAATGAAGTACCACTTGTGTCTGTGAAGGCCTTCTTAGATGACAGAGGTGAAATAAAATCTGCAAGCAAAGGATTTGGGTTGGCAACCAAACTGTCTAAACTTATTTTATAGATGGAAGGGAAATTCTGATAATCCTATTCTGTCCTGTTCTAGTGTTCTACTTTTATCTTAACCACACAGTGCTAGCATGCTGAATTAGTTTTTGAATCACAGGAAAAGATTTTTCTACATTTGCGATAATGGCAAGGTGAAGGGCCTCAAAACCACATCCCCAAAAGTGTTTTCAAGTGTTTAAAATTCTTTAGTGGTTTAATAAGAAGGTAATTGTGAGGATTCTGTCAAAAAACATAAAGTCTAAAGTCTATTCAGTCAGTCAGCTGCTTCCCTGAATTCATTCTTGATGACAAGACACCCTGCTACACTCCCTATCTTCAGTAGTTACCAGAGGAGCTATTTTTGAAGGGACACGAGGTTTTAAAAGAAGAAAAAGTACTGCAAGAATACTTTCTATTCCTTGATCTCTGGTGGCACCTACATTCCATCAATGCATAGCGTTATTTATATGTGCATAATGTCTGAAAATTAGTGCCAGACTGACTAGGACAAACCTCCATAAATAATTTCCTAGCCAAAGCATCTAATTCGTGTTTCATTTGCAATGACCTTGTGTACATATAATACGATAAGCAATTCCATGTTTATGCTTTAAAATATAGTTGATTCTGTTTAAAGTGAATTTAAAGACAATTTACAGTGACTTAAAACTAATGACAGATGTATTAAGAAAAGCAACTTTTTGGCAAAGCTGAGCAGGCTCAAAATAAATAAAGTACTTAGTGGAGTGAGTGGGAAAATTACACTAAATGATTAAGTGTTGAATCATCATCCTATTTATCTCACACTGCCACTTTTAAAAATAGCTTTCATCTTGCATGTTTTCTATTTTTCCTACTGTAGGAACACTGTGTCATATATTTTTTAAAACACATCCTTTCTATTCAGCAGACAAGAAATGTCACTGTTGATCATAGCTTTGGTCCATCTCTGAGACTGTAGCTCCCTTCCACACAAGGACCGATAATTGGCGTAGTCTCACAATAACTGACATACTTCAGAATGTTCCTAGCAAAGTAATGTGAACTCTCATTGTACTACCCATGCTGTAAATGTTGCAAGATACGGACTAGAAAGAGTTCCCTTGACCGCCTCTGATCTAAAATAAGCTCAAATCAATGAATCACCTCACATATCATAAAAATATTTTTTAGCAAGAACAATGATCCTCTTTTTTACCTTTTTTAACCTGACGGTTTTTCCTATAATACATCACCATCACTTATAGAAATATCAGAATAATGTAGCCTGATACCACTGGCCCTAACAGGAAATTGCAAATGCTAAATTATCCTCAGTTTATACTTTTCAACACAACTATGGCAATAATATTTGGTCAATATTTTTATAGACATAAGTCTATAGATTAATTTGGCTCATTTTCTGGTCTTTTCCCTAGCCCTTAAATGGAGGGAATGATCCATATATCCTGAGTGCAAGCTCCTTAGGCCAGTCAGCTCACTTTAGACACAACCCATCTAGAAAGATCTAACACTCTGGATCTAGTTCTGTTGGCACAAATGCTTCTCACTTCATGCATTTCACATCCACTCACACAAGAGTTTTTGGAAAGGAAACACTGCAGTCTTATCAAAGAAGAATCTGACATTCCTGAGCTCGGGAGAATGGACTACAGAGAAATTGCAAACTAGAATTAAGTCCACCATGGCTAGATCTTGAATTTCTTTTGTCTGTTATGGCTCTATCAGGAATATAGAACATCCTACCATTTTCTTAATAAAAAAGTTGCATGTTGAATGAACTAGAGAGTTTTTCTTCTGTAAAGACAAATTACTTAAAATCAGACATTCAAAGGAAGAAATTAAGAGAGGAGTTTTATGGAAAATTTTTCCATTTTAGCCAGGCACTTTAAAAAATTTAATGGTAGGCAATAGGAATTCAGAGCCCTATAAGTATTACAGAGGTTGTCAAGAAGTCAACAAAATTTGAGCTTTGTTTATACTATGCAAAACAAGGACAGTGTCCTGTCACGGATGCTGACATTAGCTATGGAGAAAAATCATCTCCCCTGCTACTTCCCTAAAGGAAAGGAATTTATAAGAAGCTGTTTGTGTGAAAAGATGAGTGTCTGTCAAGAGATACAAATTATTATGTGTAGTATATCAGAAAAAATAGATTGGTCTAAATTCATCCTGGGGGTAATTCCATTGCGTACTAAAGACTCTCACCAAAAATGTATAAAGCTTGCTCATTGTGATTATCTTTAATGTATACACTGTCAGTATTTTTCATAGCAATTATTAGTTCCATGTGAAAATATTTGTCCTTTACAGATGGCTATGAAATTTCCTGTTGCATAAGACTGAGAATTAGGTACCTTAACCTCACACATTCACTGGTCTATGTTTGGTAATGTACTAACCTGTAGTTTCAGGATTTCCCTTTGTATAAACTACTTCTTGACAGTACCTGAAAACTAATGTAAAACAGCTTTTAAAATTTTGCAAAAGTACAAAAAGGAGCAAAGAGTTATCCTTGTGAAGTGATCTATCATTACAGCTGGCACTGTCTAGGCATTTTTCAGCTTCATTTAATTTCCAGAAATCTTACACAATTTTGTGTCCGTATGTTTGCTTAGGTGTTAACTGGAAAAAAAAAACCAAAACAATGAAGCAATAAAAAATATTTCACATAGAATTTAAAGGGCTACAAAGTACACCAAAGCTAAATTTTCTGGTATAATATAGCGCTTTGTTTCCCTTACCATTGTAGATTTTGCCTTCTTCTAGGTTTAGCACATTATAATAATGCATAGCCACAAGAACTTGTGAAAGAAATTGAAAACAGAAATTTGTCAAGCTCAGGAATTATTTAATTTAAAGTAAATGCTGGCTATGCACTGCAGTGACCCAGATTTGACTCTGTAAAGACTATGGAGCTTTGACTTAGCAGCATGGATTGCACAGGGATAATTTTGGAAAAGACACTGAGAGGCCTGTGTGCATTCTGCTGGATAGAAAGGTAATGTCAGCTTTACCATTATCTCTAAAAGATTTCTTAATTAAAACCATTGTATCTCAGAAGTACAGAATGCTTACAGTTTTACTCCCCGGTGCCTGATACATAAAATAGAGCCATGATCTCACAGAACTGCAAGGAACACTGTTACCCAATAGGAAGGAGGTGGAAAAACAGTTAATATAAAAAAAAAAATTAATAACTAATGAAAACAGCTCATTTCACACTCCTAAGGAAAAAGAAAAAAAAAAAAAAAGGAGGAACCAAGCAGACTTTTGAGCTTCTCTAATATTACTCCCCAAAAAATTAAATTTTTGTTTTTCAGTGGAAAATTAAATCATAATTTTTCTAGCCAATGAAAGAAGACAATAAACATATGGTAACCCTATTTCTGTTTAAATCTCTGCTTGAGTTAGAGAAATACCAGGATGTGTACCCTGGCTCAGTCTAGGATTTGGTTTCCAGGTGCACTTGGTCAGACGCCCAGTGGTGACCATCTGAATGGCTCCACTGAACCAAATGGAGGTGTCCATAAGCTTTGGGATATCTACACGCTTCAGTACCTTGTAGGTAAAAGCCTAAAGTCCTGCTTCCATGTCAGACACGCTGTAGGAGAGAAGTGCTGAGGGACAAATCTTGGATTATAAAGCAGCTCTCGTGCTATTGATGACCTTGCTTGATGGGCAGACTCTATTGACTCTACTGGGGACAATGTAGCTTTCCTCAAAAAAATTTGATTGTTGCCTAAACACTCCCAAAATGTTAGAGTTTCATTGTTAGGCCAAAGACAATGTTTTGTTTTCCAAAAAGCAGAACTAAATAAATTTAAGTATAAAAGTAGAATAAAAGATAATAAAATCAATTAAAATTAACTAGAAAAAACAAATCAAATGCTATTTACCTTGGAAATATATATGCAAAACTGAGTTTGAATGTCAGGTATTTTCATATGCATTCAAACCCCATAATTAATGATTTATAGCACCTTCTAGAGTTCAGAGTTTCTCCAATTTCATGTATATTAAAATATACACTTATAACTAGAAAGGATACCTTGATCTGTAATTGTTGTGGATGAAGATAGATCTATGGGATGAAGGTATAAGGAATCCCATATCTTCTATTGACTAAATGAGAAAAGCAATGGTATGTGCCCACCAAAGCAAAAAGAAACTCAGAAACTGTTAACAGAACAGCATAATGAATTCGTGTTCACAGAGGCACAAAATGAAGCCTAGGGAAGGGCATCCCAAAGGATTTAATATTTTCATGCAAGTCTTCTGGCAGAATGACTGCAGAGAGGTGGGCAGTGGTCATGGAAACAATCACTCTGCCATTCCTCGTTTTCATAGAAATACAAAAGCCTTTCTGCTTTATGCTCTGCCTCTCCATCCTCCTTCAAAAGCAGATCTGAGACCTGAGCTGAGTGACAGAAAGGTTGTGCTGTCATACTTCTTTATGTGTCACATTTTTTTAATAGGTAAATAAATCTCAGACACCCCTCTTTCCTTCATGGAGTGTCTCAAACCATATTGCTGTGTTCATTTTTTTTCTTGATATTATTCTGACTAACTCCCTAAGCAATGCAGTTATTCCTTCAAAGCTTCAATTAAGGGAAAAAGCATATTTTTTACACGTGTGTGTGGTCTAAAAATACTCAGCAAATCAGAATAGACAGCACCAGGCACAGCATTCTACTTACAGCTCAACCTATTACATACCACAAATGTAAAGAACTGCTGACAGGAAATCTGTGACTTAAAATACAACATAGAATACATTAATGTAAACAGGTAGTACTCAAAGAAGCTGGAATTTTTTATGCTTTATACTGGAAGCACAAGTTTGATATACCAAAGACCACTGTGGAGGGATTAACTTTTCTCTCATGTTCAGGTGGTTGTTTATCATATCTCAAATAAGCAATTTTAAATATAGAGAAACCTTAATTAATAGGAAAATAACAATCTGCCACTTTCTTTATTACTGCACATTTCCATTGCACATTACAACTACCTGCAGTTAAGAATAAATCGAAAACCAATGCCAGTCTTTTTGTAAAGCTCAAAATGCAGAACTGTTAACCATAGCGAAGATGCCACAATTATTTTCTTTTTATTAGGATATCTATTTTCCTATTAGCTATAAGGCATAGTATTTTCTCTCAGGGACTCTGCAATTAACGCTACTTTCAGGTCATGGGTGTGACAAGATATTTGCTGTTCACAGAAAACCATTAAGTGTCTAAATCTCATGGCCAGAAACAGTGGCCAAGAGCCAGGACATCTACTATCCATATTCGCCACTGTCCTTGCTCTCTCCTACTCCCAGGTTACCTGGTTATGATAACCAAGTTATCATAAAAATACAGCATATGGCTGTACTAAGTTAATGTCCTCAAAATGTCAAAATAAATTGTGCTAGAATGAAAGGTCTCTAAAAGACTAAGATGCAATATGTATTCTTCTGACAAATAGAATGATTTCACTTGTTTAGGCATAAATCAATCATTTAAATCCTGGATAGTAACAAAAACTGACACAGTTAATTAATCTAGTGTAAAAAGACTAGATGCAGGAATACCGTGTCCAGGGAAAAAGTGAGCTCAGAATAGGGGAGCATGAAGGCTCCAATTATTGCCTAGTTTCCATTTTCATTTTCTGCAGAACTACTTTGTGAATCCCTAGGAAGTATTTAATCACCAGTTGTGAATGATGTCACTCCATTTATGTGTCATCTCCTGTATCAGTACCAGGTCACCTGTGCTGAAGATGTACAACATCTCCCATAGGGTCAGATGAAAAGAAAAATTTTCTCTTGTGTTATGCCTTTGAATGATGTAAAGCAGGTCATGTTCTTCAAAGATGTCTTCTGCATAATTCAAAGCAAAAGGAAGAGTTGAAACTGGATTTTTGATAGAAAGTTCTTTTTAAAGAGCCCCCTTGTCTGAAGAGATTGTTATTCACAAGGCTTTCCAACATATTTTGATGTCATCTCACATCAGTATTGACAATGTTTTGACTGCTGCAGGAAGAAAAGAACAATTCACAGTGCTTCTACTAGATTTTATTGACACATTTCACTGTGCTTGGAGCATTAAAGAGAAAGAAAAGTACTGAAGACTTACAAGATTTCCCTGTGAATACCCTGCTGACCAACAGTCTTTCTTGTGGTAGCATCATTTGTTAAAAAAAAGGAGATATCTACAATGGGAATCAGAGTGGCTATAACACAAATAACTGTGGAACAGTACAAAAGGAGACTTGTGCTAAAATGTGGTTTACAGTCTTTGATTTCTTCTAGTCTGTGGGTTCTTACTGGGGGAATGAGTTCTTGCTTCAGTGGTCACCCCCCACTTTGGAAGGAACTCAACTCTGGTATCCACTCAGCAGGGTGCTATTACCAGAAAGGATGGTTTAGTTGTGAACGTGGTGGTGCTGCATCAATGGTTGAACTGAATCATCTCAAAGGTCTTTTTCAGCCTTAACGATTCCACGATTCTAATTCTGCAGCACTGAGCAAAGAATGTTCCCTATTTCATGTGGCATTTTTACTTTCCACTCAGAATGAGAAATTGGTGGGTACTGTTTGAAAGCAGAGTCTGATGCAATATCACACAGAGACTGCCTTGAAAAGATGTCCCTGAAGTTGTGTCAATCAGATAAGAAAGCCTGAAGAAACATGAAATGAAATTATACTGTCTTCAAAAGCAAGATACCTTTATGTATAAATGGTAGAAGTAAAAAACTAAATTGGTATGTATGTATTTTCTGGATGCTTGTTTCCAAAACTGCCAAGTTTAACCACAGAATTTTTCATCTAATCTGACTTACCCTGTACAGTCAACTCCTCAGATACAGAGTGGTCTGAAAACCTGTCTGCCAATATCAGGACACTCGGAGATACTAGGGGTCACCAGCAACCTGAAAATGTAGGGACTTCACCTGTATCTGTAGGTATGCATGCAGACATAAACACAGACTGAAAAACATATATATATATGTGCCTATACACACATCCACACACAGTATTTTGTGCACTCTAGTTACTGAAACTGATATGTGCTCAAGACCACCATTTTGCTGTTTCCTGTGGAACATCAGCAAATGTAGTTAAGTAATAAATGCTGATGTAGTACAGCTATACATAAGAAGCAAGATTAGTGTCAGTTAATCTCTGGCAATCAGAAAACACATTACAGAGAGTTTACTTCTCCAATTTTAAATGCAAAAACTTTTCTAATGTTCAATAACAAGTCCCAATTATATAGACAGATGCACATTTTCCATCAATTTATGAGAAAAGAGATGTGCAGAGGGTTTTTCTTTCTAAATCTGAATAAAATTCAATGGAAACAATTTACAGAGGCTGGGTATTCAACCACTAAATGTGCAGCTCAGTAAAAACTGGCACCAGGATAAAAAGTAGAAGCAAACTGTTGCTTTCATTGTGGGGAAAAAGAAAATTTGTGTGAACTCGAAGCCATTAGGAGTAAACACTGTTATTACACTTCACCTTAGAAATATTCTACAGAGGAATACTTGCAAGAATATTTGTCATGTCAAAACCCACCTCTTCTGTGCACATCCTCTCAAAACTTCAGTTTCACACAAGACCTTTGGGCCAGATATCTTGTCCATGACAGCAGCCCGTAACACCATATGCCGTGGGAAAAGATGTCATAGCCCTGTGGTAGGCAAATGAAGAATAACCTGTTTCTCCAGTTATAGACTCAGAAGGGTGAACACCACAACAATATCTTATGTAAATGAGGCAACTATGTCACATTATCCTTGTGTGCTTGCTTTGACAATTCCTGCACACCATAAAAAGCAACGGTTTAAGGTGACTTGTACACTGACATTTTCAATGTGTATTTAGCCCATTCCTCTTTTTCCTTTACAAACATCTGCTTTAGAATGCAAAAACCCTTCCTAATCAAGTGAAAACAATAATGCAAAGTTACATTATTTGATTTTTTCAGATTTCTTCATATGATTCAATAGCATTATGCAATACTGGGCTGCAAAGGAGCAGATGTAAGACAAAGATTCACATGAAAATTAATAATATTTTTATTGATTTTTTTTAGAATAAAAACAACTCAATTAAATATACCCCAAGCCAAAATTTTTCCAACAACAAATCTCATAAATTCAAGCTACTCTAAAAATGAATTCTGTATCATTGCTCAAAGATTTTGATGATGTCATTGAGAATATACTTTCCCAACTTTAATATGACCAAGGTGAGTTAAAATTAAACCTTCTGCTCTCGTAATAAGCATAACAAGCCCCGGGTGGCAGCTGCATCCCTTAAACTACAAAACTAACATGCATTATCTGTTAACTTAGATATCATTGTGCCAAGCAGTGACACAGTAGTCACAGACCACTTGCCTTTCAGCCACGCTGCTGTCAAGTTTGGTGGGAAAGGGGATCCCAATTTTTGTGGCCTAGGCAAGTATCTTCTAGTCGATTTATTGAAGGAAACGGGTCATAAGCCCCATTCAACAAATCCCCAAAAAACCACAAACAAAAATAGAACAATGATCAGGAGATTCTAATAGATCTTGACCAGAAATGACATTAAAAGAGAGGTAAGCAAAAGCAAATGGCTTTGCATAGACAGACAACTTATGCTCCTCTGTTGGTGATACACATGGCTGTAGTCATGCTATCAAGAAATTATTCAATAGTACTAAAACCTCTGTAGATCATTATCAATTTATAGCGTTGTGATTTCTAAAAGATCTCGGAAAGAGACACAAAATTATCCTTATCACTAGTATTTAAGGTGGTATGTGATTCCCTTTTTTCATAGAATTTGCCATGTAGGTACCAAGAAAAAAATTGCTTCCAGAATTCAATGAAAACTGAGCAAATAGCAGTATGAACAAGGCAAAACAAAGAAACAGTATGAAATCACAGACATTTTGTACAAAAGAGACAAATAGAAGGAAATTATAGGACAAACTGCTGCATTGCTTATGCCTAGAAAAAAAATTACTATTTCAGTGAAATGGGTGACTTCTGATTAGGCAGAAAAGTAAAACGTTACCACTAAAATTGAATTTGTATAAAAGAATGAGTCATGAAAAATCTCCCATGAAAATGAAAATCCACCAGGCAGAATTTGCCCAATACACTCCACAATTTCTGCAGGAAATTGAACAACTCTACCTAATGTGAGAAAAGGGAGACAACTCTCGGTTTTAAACAGAAAAAGGTAATTTATTAAAAAGGGGATTAACTGGGGAAAATCAAAAAAATCAAGTAAATAACAAAAGCTGGGTCTGCAGAGATCGGAGACGCTTGCAGCCTGTCCAGCTATTTGCCTAAGGCAGAGCTCTGCAGCGCTGTGCCTTGCTTCAGCTATCCCGAAGCAAAAGAGTTTTACAGGGTCTCTAAATAGAGAGCAGGCCTAAGGGTCACAGCACAGGGCTTCAACCNCATGGTTGCCATGGAGCTAAGTGACAGGCCAACGGCTGGTGGCTAAAAGTAGTCCTTTTAGCCAGGGGTGAGGGGTTTTTCTCCTTAGAAAGCAGCTAAGCCTGGAGGATTCCTTTAACTTTTAACAGGAGTTTTCTAATAAAGATAAACCTCAAAACTTTGTTCAACTCTCAAAAACAACACACAACACTTGGAACACAACTGCAAACTCTTATTAACTTTAACAAACTGATTAATAACTTCATTAATTATGATTGTAACTTTAATCAATTAAGATTTCCTGAATGCGAAAGCCAACTCCTAATTTCATGTTTGACACCTGACAATTGCGTTTTGCACTTCCTCGTGCAATTTAAAGTGAGGATTCTGTCCCTTTGTTAGAGTTGTACTCTAACAAAGATGAGTTTGATTCTTGAATTATTATGAAGATGAATTATTATGAATTACAAATATTATAATTTGTATTATTATGAATATCATTATGAACTTGTGCTGATTTTATATAGAATTTTGCTAATTCTTAGGAAAGCTTCAGGAGGAGAATAGAGGAAAACCAAAAGAATTTTTAGGAAAATTATAGAAAAGGAAAGTGTCTTTTCTACTAAGCAACTACCTTTTGTCCTCTTTGTCCTTTTCCCTGCTCATATATGGCCATTTAAGTTTTTCAGGTTTATTAAAATATCTGCTCTTCTTTACTCCTTGCCCAGACTCTAGGTACCTTTTGCTTCCTGTTTCTTACTTTGAGGGAATAAGATAAGATGGAAAGGAATTAATTTCTCAATTTCTGTGATTCTGTAATGGAAGAAATGTTACTCTGCTAAGTTACAAAAAATCAAAATTAATAATGCAAATTTTCAAAATACTATGTTGCTATAAGAAACACTTGTATTGAAGTTAGAGATAGAGATTATAGAGATAGATAGAGATAGAGATAGAGATAGAAGTAGAGATAGAGATAGAGATAGAGATGGAGATAGAGGTAGAGATAGAGATAGAGATAGAGATAGAGATAGAGATAGAGATAGAGATAGAGATAGAGATAGAGATAGAGATAGAGATAGAGATAGAGATAGAGATAGAGATAGAGATAGAGATGGATGCATATATCAGCTGCTGGCATTTATTGAATTTGGGCTAGCATAAAGGCATATGACCTGCCAAAGGAATTATTTTCTTTTTGTATTTTAATTTCAGGGCAAGTTAGGCAAACACTTTCCAAGAAGTAAGAAAATAAAAGTAAAATTATTTGCTTTCTTCCAACACAAGAATATATTCCTCTGCCAGGAAAACCAAGGTTTCTCTACAATAGTTGGGGGGCTTCCTTAATAAACATACACCAGGATTTTTTTTTATCATAAAATTGTAGAATACCTGGAGGTGGAAGTGACCCATAAGAGTCATGGAATCCAACTCTCATAGTATAGGGCTGATTTTCCCCAATTCAGTGTTCACATCAAAACGCTCCAAAACACAGGCAGCTCACTCACCTCCCCTCTACCCCACCCCCAGCAGGATGGAGAGGAGGTTTGGAGGCACAAAATGTAAAGATTATGGGCTGGGATAAGAACAGTTTGCACACACTGCCATCTGCTACACAGGGAAAGTAAAGAGGGACAGCCCTCACTTCTGCAGTGGAAATGTGTTGGGGCTTCTCTGTGGCTCACTGGTACTGAGCCCGAACAGTGGCTTTGCAAGCAGACTCTCTGCTCTCTGTCGTTGGAGAATGAGGGACGCAAATCAAGCTGCTTTTTGTACAGCAGAAACTGAAAATCAGTGATCCAGGGGGAAAGGGTCTGGGTTTATGTGAAGGTTTACAGTCTTGCACAGATATAGTTTGTTCTACTAAAAAATTTCTTCTGGGAAGAAAAGAAGACCTATTTACACAGCCTTCATCACGGCACAAGGTAAAATTTAATACATTCTCTCATACAGAGAAACCCCATTGCCCTTTTGCACCTAATATAGAATCATTTTATTTTCAGCCGGTGAAAAGGATGAATTGCTGTATATAGAAACATGTCACTAGACCAGGTTACTCAGAGCCCCATCCAGCTTGGTCTTGAACAGCTCCAGGAAAGGGAGTCCGCAATCTCTCTTGGCAACCTGTTGCAGTGCCTTACCACCGCCACTGGAAAGAATTTTTCCTAATAACTAGTCTTAATCTGTCCTTCTTCTGCTTAAGGTCATTTCTCCTTGTCCTGTCTCTACAGACCCTTGTGAAAAGTCCCTCTCCAGCCTTCTTGCAAGGCCCCTTTAGGTACCAGAGGGCCTTCCTTGGAGTCTCATTTTCTCCAGGCTGAACAGCCCCAACCCTCTCACCCTGTCTTCATAGGAGAGGTGCTCCAGCCCCAGGATCAACTTAGGGGCTCTTCTCCTGATTTGCTCCAACAGGTCCACATCTTTCTTTTGTTGTGGGCCCCACCCAGAGCTGGATGCAGTATTCCAGGTGGGGTGTCACAAGACCAGATATTTATGAATCAAAAAACAAACAAGCAAAAAAAAACCCCAACATGTCCACGAGTGAGAAAAATCCTTCAAGGAAAGGTTTAGAGAAATAGTTCTGTATAACTAAGCATAATTATTCTTAGGCATAACATGAAGACCGCTCTCTTGCATTAATTCTGACAAAGCACTGCATTAAAAATACTCTGTATCTCCTTATCACTCATAGACTCTGCTCTGGTTCTCAAAGTGAACAAATTAAAGGGGACAGGCAATCAAAAATGAGAAGAAATTGTAAACTTTCCAAATTCTAATAAAAAATACGCTGTGGCTTTTGCATCTGCTTGTTACATTCTATGGAGTGATAACTCCAGTTTAAAATTATTCACTGCTGATAATAATTTGGCTTTAGGCCCCCAAAATAAATAAGCCACCTATCTGTAGGAATCCAGAGACCAAGAAAAAATTACAAGGATGTTGTTTCACAAGCACACTGTCCCATCTATGAGCTTCAGATAAATGATCCTAGTACAGTCAAGATCAGAAATTTACGGTATACTTAATAATCTATGTAAAAACTCTGGCTCTAGAAATTGCCAACATTAACTCAAAGGCTTTGAGATACCACTCTTTTTGGATTGAATTACCTATGAAAAGCATCCTGGTATTAAACATTAGAGCCACACTGTTTTATTTTATTCTTATTAAAGGTAACATATATCTTAACTGATTTCAAATCACAAACAGAGGATCAGTCATATAAGAAAAATCACTACAAGAAGATTAAGGGATAATGCATTCGTTTTGAGGATGAGGTTTTGTGGTTACGTGCTGGATTAATGGTTAAACTTGATGATCTTAAAGGTCTTTTTCAACCTTAGTAATTCTATTATTCTATAAATTCTTAATGAGAGGCTACATTACTCATTAAGCCAAGACCGAAACACACGGAGAGGTTTTAGTGAAAAAATAAACAAGCTAGAAGAATCTGTGAGTATTCTCACAGATCAATCAAGCAGATCATCATAACTGGTTTTTCACGTGATGAATTTTTCTTATAACTTCGTCAAAGTCATTAATAGTGTCTTTTGAAGCATAGTTTCATTCTATAGTTTAACTATCGTAATTTTCCTGTCAGCATCAATACCAGTGACAAAGCATAGAGGAACAACGCACAATAAGAATATATTGGTCAAGGTTTAAATAATTACGTTCACAAATTTCTTGTCCAAATGAAAAAAATATTTTCAGATTATTTAGTGATTCAGTAATTTTTAAGAACCCATGGAGGACAAGATTTCAAAGGATTGGAAAGGGGCAGATAAAATGTTTATCATTACTAACAGGTGTAAGAGCAAAAGAGAAGCCAGGGAATTTCAGTTTTACTTGCATTCTGGAAACATTTTTGAAAAAAAGAATCAAACATGAACTTAACTTCAAATAAAGCAGCTAGAGGGAAAAAAGATATGAGTAACATCCAGTGTGCATTTGTTGAAAACAGATTTTCTTTTCTATTATTGCAGAGGAGTATCCCTCACAGATAGATAAGGAACAAAAGTGTCTGTTATTACCTTTGTGACCTGGTTTCAGCTGAAGATAATTTCTTCTCAGTAGCTGTTACAGAGCTGTGTTTTGGATTCAGAGCGAACCAGCTGACACACTGATGGTTTATTTTTTGCCGTTGTGTTTATTCTAAGACAAGGACTCAATGGAAGCTTTATTGTCTCCTGCTCTGCCAGCGAGGAGGTGTGCAAAACAAACTGTAAGGAGCCATATCTGGGGCAGGTGAGTCGAAATGACCAAAAGGATACCCCACATCACAGAATGTCATGCCCAGTATATAAACAAAGGGAATTATCCAGAAGCCTGGCCAATCTGGGTTCGGGGAGTCTGGCATCAGTCAGCAGGTGATGAGCAGTGGTATTATGCATCACTTGCTTGTTTTTTATCTTTCCATTTTTATTATCATCATTATTATAATTTACCATTATTACTGTATTTCATTTTGGTTTTGATAATGGAACCATTCTTATCCCAACTCACAAGTTTAACTTTTGATTCTCCTCCTCATCCCACTGGGATGGGAGAGGAGTGCTGAGCAAGCAGCTGCATGGTGCTTAATTTCCATCAGTTCTTAAACCACGACACTTCAAGAACATGGGACCTTTCTAGGAACATCTCTCAACATGAGATCTTTCTAGGAACAAATAAGAAAATCATGGTTATTATGAAACAACAGCAGGACCAAGTAAAACATTCAGACAGACTGGAGATAAGTGGTTATCACTGGTGCACTATAAAATGTGAAGGAAGAATTGAATATTCTGCAGGTGTATGCATGATGTTATTCAATTTTTTTAAATTAAAAATGTCCTTATTAAATTCATAGAGGAGTGCTGAGCAAGCAGCATGGAATTAGAAATTCCATTAGAATTAGAATTAGAATCAGAATTAGAAATCAAAATCATGAAAAATGTGAGAACAGATCTGATGGACTAAAACTAATGCAAAGTTTATGCCCGGACAAGAATAATCCATCCTGCAGCTGACAGGGAAGATCTGATTAAACACATCTGTTGAAGAAGACACGGAAGTAAATTGCAAATTGAACAGCAGGTTAACAATGATGTGCTGCTTCAAAAAAAGGGACAAATATCTACGAAAGATACATACAAAGATGAGGATGATTGGTAGCAAGATGTGCAAAGCAATCTTTCCACTCTAAGAAATGGCAGAGTCTCAACAAGAGCAGAGTCCACAGAATATATTTATCAAATGGAGAGGATCCAGAGAAAACTCCTGGCAGTTCTAGAAAACTTGAGGCAGGAGAGGGAGGGAGGGAAGGGAGGGAAGGGAGG
>VZRR01013229.1:0-17752 GCA_013398015.1 Oreocharis arfaki | reverse complement strand
AAAAAAAAAAAAAAGCAAAGGTACCAATGCAATTATAGAACTACATTGAGATACCACTATATTGAGAAAGTACCAAAGAAATGCTCTATTTATGGCTATAAATAAAAGACTGATGTCAGAAAAATTGCTTCAAGAACCCAAATTCCCTACAATTTGATCTCTTTGACTAGTCGCATGAGAATAATTGCTATTGAACCAAGGAAAGCAGAAAAAAAATGGAAATACAAGTATTTTTATAAACTAGTCTCAAATAAATTGCAGGGACGACAGGAGCTTCTTCAAGGAGATGTCCTCCTCCTGTCTTCAGGTGGGATAGAGTTAATTTTCTTGTCAGTAGCAGATACAGTTCTGTGTTTCAGATTCAATGTGAGAATAATGTTGATAACACACTGCTCGTTTGGCCATTGCTGAGCAGTGCTTACTCTGCGTCAAGGACTGTTCAGTGGCTCATGCTCTGCCAGTGAGGAGGTGCACAAGGATCTGGGTGGCAGCACAATCTGGGTGGCAGCAAGAGAGAGGACCCAAACTGGCCAAAGGGGTACTCCACACCATAGAATGTGTTGGAAGAGGCCAATTGCTTTTTGGGGATTGGTTAAGCGTTGGTCATCAGGTGGTGAACAATTGTGTTGTTCATCAGTTGTTTCTCTTGGGGCTTATTTCTCCCCTTTTCTTTACTATTATTATTATTGGTGTTGATGTTGTTACTATTATTACATTTTATTTTGTTTCAATGTTAAGCTGTCCTTATCCCAAACCACGAGTTTTTCAGATGCTCCTCTACCAGTAGGGGTAGGTGGACTTTGCAGTACTGAGTTGCTGGCTGGGGTTAAGCCAGAACTGGAGCTGAGTTCACATGCTCTACCTACACAGGAATTGCATAACAGGTCAACCCAATCATGATGCAAACAATTAGGCATACTACAACAAAGTGAAACTGATCAGCCTAATTCACCTGTGTTTGGGAATTTGAAGGACAATCCTAAAACAGAGCAACTGTTCAAAGCTTCTGCAGCAGGGACTTAGAGAGAAGTTGGTACATCAGATCTTGCCTTAGTTTTTCCGTGTTTTCTCCTGGCATTCCTTCGATAACCTTTTTTAAAGACTATCAGCAAATATTTTCATCTTAAAAGTGGATATTCAGAAATTAGCCACCATTTCCATGTCGGAGTAGCTTTAACCTTGCTTAAGAGTGGTACAGTCAGTATATGACACGAGATACAAAAGAACCTAATCAAGAAGGAGGATCGTACAGAAGCTTTAACCTCTGTCACTATGTCAGTGGCAGAACTGAGTCAGTACCATATGCAACTGCAGACAAGTGTGTAACTCTTGGAATATTTATTCCATTTGCTATTCTGTGATGAATGGAAAGCAGGTGCTTTTAATTCTATTTAGGACTCTAATTGGGTTGCACTGGCCAGGGATTTCAGTAACCAAACTTGCACATGTGGAGAAAAAAAGCAGAAGGAATCAAATTTACTTGTCTGAAACAGTCTCAAGTACAAGATCGTCACAACAGCATTCTGTATTGACAGTTAATATTTCCGCTATTGGTGCATACTAATCCAAATGGATTTTGCCAGAACAAATGCTCAACATATGCAAATATTATAAGGACTTTCTTGGGATATCCACAGAAACGAAACATACTTTGCATAAGCATTCATATCAACAATCTCATTTTAAGATTTTAGCATTTGCAGTCAATGGTTGAAACAGTATCACAAAGTCATTTCTCCTAAGTAGTGCTTTGAATTTTCTTTATCAACAGACAGTTACAAATATGTGCAGCTTTTTCATAAGCATGAACATAAAAAAAATCCACTTATCTCTACAATTTATTGCAAATTTTTTGCTTAGCTCTAGAAAAATGCTCATGTACACACAGAAACATAAACACTGTCTCATATACTTACTTCTACAGAAGTAACAGAAACTTGCCCAACAATTTATATCAATATTCCAGAAAGACATTGAAATATGTAGCTTAGTTAGTTAGTTCTGGGTTTGAAATGTTCCCTTTATTATTATTAGACAGTAAAGATATTTTAATTACAGTAATTTTTATGTCTTCATTTTTTTCTTGTTACTTTTCAGTGTCTATTGCAGTTTGTAGAGAAATAGGGCTGTCATAGTGTTTACATGTGGTATGAAAGAAAAGACAGTTCAGGAAACCACAATGATGAAGATTGTATCATTATGAGAGACAAAATGCTGGATCTGAACACAAGCAGCTAGTTCACCCTATTATGCTGATAGCTCGGGGTACGCATGAGTCAAGAACATGAATTTAGCTACACATCATATCTCTGTGACTACAAAATAAATATGTAAAATGCATGGTCTCGGTCCATTGTCATGATTAATACACACCGAAAATGATCTGTATTACCATCAGATGGAAATCCAGGTGGCAGGCTAAAGGTCTAGGAGTAAATTTCTGCTGACAATAGTGCTTGCTTATAGTCTTCATATGTATGTATGCAATAAGCCTTACCTTGTAATATTAATTTTATACTGCCTGGGATATAAAGTATAAAAGCTTTGAAGGACATAGGTATTACAGAGAGGAGAATTTCCATTAGAGATTTTTTTTTTTTTAAACTTCAGTTGAGGGAGTTGGACAATTCTGATCGATAATCCACCTTGAGTTTTGCTAACACTCAGATGATTGAAACAGTTTAATGCTAGTTGTTTTTCTAGAAAAATTAAATAAATGGAAACTAGCTTGTTGGCAAAGTTTAATGAATGGACACAAGCTTGTTGGCAAACATCCATTAAAAAAAAAAAGAAGACTACCTCCATTTAACTTAGTCATAATATATTTCTATTAACAAAAATAATAAGTTTGATTTCAGCTAGGTAATTCTGAATTCTGCTCTATTTATTAAGAACAGTGTGCAACTATATAGACCATGATACATCAGAGGTTCAGGGGTTATCCAAAAATAATAAAAACCCAGTCCAAAGAGAAATTGCCACAATGCATACCAAAGAAGTAGTTGACATTCTTTGGAATCAACAGAAGCGTTCGACAAAAATGATAAAGGTTATCAAAGTTAGAATTTTGGAGAAAAATTAAAGGCAGGCTTCCATGGACTAGAAGAACATAAATCACTGTAAAGGCATACTTGTAAGAGATTATTACTGACCATCCCTTTCTCCACTGCAATTTTATGGTCAGTCCGCTAAATGCATCAAAAAATAACAGAACTCTGAGGCGAAAAGACTGGATCAGATCCTGTATGTCTGGTTTGCTCATACATTTAAATGCTGAATCCCACAAGGTAGCACCTGCAGCTTCCGGTTTTTACAAGTGCATTCACAACTAGCAATGCATGTGCATTCAGGTCAGCATAACCATGTAAGAGTGGTTTGGGGTAGATTTGGTCCTTTAAGTGCTTGATCATAAATGTGCACTGCATGCTACTTTTGCATGAATACTGAGAATCACAGCTGTTGAATCAAAACATCACATTGCAAAACTGATAGATGGCTTTTGTCAGTACCTATTACTGTGATGAATGCTAATGACTTGAACCACTAAAGTAACTCATTGCTCTTGTATTTACATGAGCAGCATTCTTCTCAGTAAATTCTCTTCCCTAACCACTTTTCCAACCTTTACACATTTCTACAGAGAGGTTTTTCAAAGTAGGAAAGAAGGAGAAAGGTACAGCAAAGAAAAAAAAAAAAAGCCATTCAGAAATAAAATGAGCTTCCTTCACTTAAAAGAATAAAAACATGGGGTTTTGAAACAGTTATTACCAGGCAACTCAAGGGCTCAATTCATCTGCAAGAGAAGTACTAAAATGACAGGACTGTGCAATGCACTGCATTCTTCTTAGAGAAGATAATCAATTTTCCAGCGAGGAAACCAGGGATAGATAAGAAACAAGAATCTTCAATACCAATTTCTAATAAAAAGCGGTGACACGCTTAGACTTATCTCTTTACTTCTTTACATTTCCAGTTATAGCATATGCCCATTCACTAATTCCTGGGAACCTGGGCAACAGATGCGCTGCTGGTGGATTACCAAACACACTGGTTTAAGATGTAAATATCAATAAAACGCCCTCTGTGTCAAAACTTGTTCTTCAACTTTTCTCATATAACCACCAATCACAAAGTCTGAACAGTCTGTAATGGGACATCTAGCATGGTTACCTAAATGTCATATTCCAATAGTCCCATTTCTAGGAACAAGAAACATTCTTCACTCTTCCAGGGATGCCATATGACTTGCATACTTGTCTAATCAGAATACAGAAAACTGTACTTTTTATGTTGCCTTGCTCTGCAAGCAGCTGAAGACTAGACAGGAACCCTGGGACTGGAAGTAAACAAACACATTGTCGTGGTTTGAGCTGGCTATGTGCCAAGCCTCCACGAAATCTGTTATTTTTCATAAGGGGAAATCAATGATATTGAGGAAAACAAACAAATTAATCTGCGAGGCAAAACAAGCATGCACTTGGGTAGGTACAGTAGAAAGAAAGTTTTATTACTAACGGAACTAAATATAAAAGAAATTATAGAAATTAAGGCAATAAACACACTCCCCTCTCTTCCAACACCCCCCTCCATTTACCAAACTTGCACAAAGGATGACAGAACATGAGATTTTGGTCAGCAATGCAGGTTTTAAAAGTCTCTCTAGTATTTTGAGGAAAAAGGAGTTTTTTCTTCTGCTTAAACGTGGTTTCCAAACTGGCACTAGCAGACAGACCTGCCCGGAAATCTGATGCCGTGCAAAACATCTCTCTCGTGAAAATTCTGCAGTCTCTTTCACACTGCCATTCATGGGCCGCACATGGGGTGTCTCTCGTTTAAGGATAAACCATTCCAGCCTGAAAGCAACAGCTCTCTTCTTCACAAAAATCTCTGAAAGCCTCTTACAGTCTCTCACAGCTCCTGGGTGACCTGGCGTGGCCACCTTTTTCTTTTTCCGCAGGCTGCACACGGAATTCTTATCCCCCATCTCTTTAAATGGATTAAAAACAGNCAAGATCTGCGCGGGGCCGGGGGGGGGTGTGGAAGGGAAGCCCCCCAGTGTCCAGAAGCCGCGCCGGGTGCTCTCGGCTCTGCTACAGCTCATGGTTGTTTCTCAGCTGCCCGCGGCTCTGGGACGGTTCTCCCGCAGCATCTCCAGGGCCCGTGCCCCGGCGCAGGGGGAGGTGAAGGCCCAGGGCCATTCCTCCCCTGCTGCCCCGCGGGAGAGCTGGGACTACTCCCCCTACTCTCACTTCCACAAGGCTTGAACATGCAAATTCGGAAAAGCGCAATTGGCCAAGACACACGTCAATCAACTCAGTTCCAACCCACGACACACGTGGAACAAAAACGCATAAATTCAAACTGTAGCCATCAGGTCTAATCAAAAGTTCCAAGTCTGTTCCACCCACTAGCATAATTATTAATTTATCAGGAGTCTGTTTTAATGATCTGACTTCAACTCAAAATAGGTTGGAGTGGTCCAGACACTGGAAAAGTGTCTATTGATTGTCTATTATCAAAATATCTATTTTGATTGTCTATTGTCAAAATAATAGAGAATCAAATATCATTTTGAAAGTGTTGTAGTTTAAAACAACTCAGTTTCTTCCTCTCCTCAATACATTTGTTAAGTAAACACGTGCTGCAACAGAACCTTGACATAACTTAGATAAGAGAGTCCTTCAGGAAGCTGTCTATCACTGTATGTTTTGATCTTTCATTTTAAAAAGCCTAGTATCATAAAAATAATTCCATCTCCTTCTGTACAGTCGTCAAGGTTCCAAAAGATATGAAAAGAATCATGCCCTGAAGGATTAATCATATGGCCAGATCCATCCAGATGGACTCTGGTTCTCATCCAGACTCAATAGCATAGGTTCGGGCTTAAAAGCATGATTGCCATGATTTTATGCATAGTCACATCAAATTAAGGCTGTCATGTGTCATGCACATTTCTGGCTTAAAATGGATAAATATATTCATAGAGTTGTCTTACAAATCCAGATTGTAAATGCCTTTTGCATTTCACAATCATCATAACCTTGTTTAGATTTGAAAAGACCTTTAAGATGATCAAGCCAAACCATTAACCTCCCACTGCAAAGACCATCACTAAACCATGGCTCTGAAATCCAAATCTACACATCTTTTGAATACCTTCGGGGGATGGCAAACCACTTCCCGAAGCAGCCTGTTCCAATATCTGTAATGGCTATAGATATAGCTATTATCCAAATTTCAACCCTTTTGGTGAAGAAATTTTTTGTAATATCCGACCTAAAACTCCCCTGGCACAACTCAAGGCCATTTCCTATCATTCTGTGGCTTTCTACTCAGAAGAAGTAGCTGGCTACGCCTTCCTTTCAGGCAGTTGTAGAGAGTTGTAGAGGCCTCCCCGAGCCTCCTTTTCTTCAAGCTAAACATCCCCAGCTCCCTCGGCTGCTCCTCCTCAGGCTGTGCTCCAGACCCTTCACCAGCTCCATTGCCCTTATCTGGACTTGTTCCAGCACCTCAATGTCCTTCCTGAACCGAGGCGCCCAGAACTGGACACAAGATTCAACATGAGGCCTCACCAGTGCTGAATATAGGGGGAAAATCACTGCCCTGGTCCTGCTGGCCACACTATTGCTGGTACAGACCAGGATGCCACTGGCCTTCTTGGCCACCTGGGGCACACACTGGCTCATATTCGGGCACTGTCAACCAGCACTCCCAGGTCCTTTACCTCTGGGCTGATGTTCAGCCACACCCTCCCCAGCCTGCAGCTCTGCAAGGGGTTGTTGTGACTGAAGGGCTGGACCCAACGCTTGGCCTTGTTTAACCTCACACAAGTGGCCTTGGCGCATCAATCTAGCCTGTCCAGATCCCTCTGCAGAGCCTTCCTGCCCTCCAGCAGATCCATGATCCCACCCAGCTTCGTGTCATCTGTGAGCTGACTGAGGGTGCACTCGACCCCCTTGCCCACATCATCAGTAAAGATACTAAACAGGTCTGAACCCAGTGCTGATCCCTTGGGAACACCACTAGTGACTGGCCACCGACTGGATTTAATTCCCTCCCCTACCACTCTCTGGGTTCAGCCATCCAGCCAGTTCCTAACCCAGCAAGGAATATGCCCGTCCAAGACATGGGGAGCCAGTTTTTCCAGGAGAATACCACAGGAAATGGTGTCAAAGGCTGAAGTCCAGGTAGACAACACCCACAGCCTTTTCCTCATCCAGCAAGTGGGTCACCTTTGTCATAGAAGGAGATCAGGTTGGTCAAGCTGGGCCTGATTCCTTGGTTGTGCCACATGATGTCACCCAGCATGACCTACTCCTTGACCCTTCCCTTCTTGCAGATGGGAGCCCCATTCACCAAGCTCCAGCTGGGACCTCTCTCTGGTTAGCCAAGAGAGAGGTTGTGTTAAATGACTGAAAGAGGCATCATGTGCACTTCTGCCAGCTCAACCAGTACCCTTGGGCGGTTCTTATCAGTCCCCATAAACTTGTCTGCATCTAAGTGGTGTAGCAGGTCCCTGACTGTTTCCTACTAGCTTATGAGAGCTTCATATTTCTCACTATACCTGTCTTCAAACTTATTGCACCCCTCAAACAATTAGCCTTGCTATCAAAGAAAGGTAAGGAAGATATTGAGTACCTCAGCATTTTGCTAATGATTTGTAACTGCGTTTCCCTCTCCATCCAGTACAGGATGGGGATGTTCCTTGGCCCTCCTTTTGTTGATGATGTACTCATAGAAGCATTTTATATTTTTATTTTATGGCAAGATGAAGTCCTTGTTGAACTTTGGACCTTTGAATTTTGTCCTTGCATGACTAAAAAACATCCTTGTAGTCCTCTTGAGTTGCCTGCCCCTTGAGATTTTATCCAATGCTAGACACTATAGATATTATAAACTATACTTAAATGGGAACTGTTTTATTTTGGGTTTTTTTAAGCTTTAATAATACCTAACTGTACTGTATGTAAAAATTCACTGTTTAATAAAGTAAGAATCAACCTCAAACTAATATCTTAAGTCCTCTCTGAAGGCAGAACTGGAAGTTTCAATGTTCTTAGGTGATGTAATAGTGAAAAAGTTAAGTAAATTACTGTTTTCTTTAGTCTTGAGAGTTTATTAATACCTATTTTAAAAGTAAGATGATACTTAAAATGAGTATCAGAAATATATTATAAAGGTTGGACCTTCATGTTCCTACAGTTTTAGTTTTCAATAATTCTTTCTTTCCAGTGTTGGGACAGGCACACACAGTTTCCTCTCCCCCTCCCCCTTATAATTTACTTTATAACATCAGATTCTACATCAGAGACCTGTGTTTCTGTTTTTATTCCCCTGCCACACAGGTAAACATTCTACTTTTTATTCAATATGTCATTAAAGTCAGTAAACAGCAAAAATGAATAAAACAGCAACTTACGTATTTTTAACACCTCTGAGTTAAAACCACTTTGCAATAGGGAAGAAGAACAGATGCTCATTTCTAAATGCTAAAGCCACCAACTGGGAATATGCCAGTTGTAACTGCTGCCATCTGTTTTCAACTGTTCTTTTTACCTAGCTCTCTGAGATTCATATCTAGATTCACAGCCATATGATTCGACTAGGAGAGGGGCAGTGGGAATAGTATAAGCAGGATTTTTCCCATGTGCTCCCACCTTCATTAAAAAAGAACTTTCAGTAATTACTGGTCTGCAGGATCTCTGTGAAATGATAAATCAGAGGCAGTTTTTTCAAGGATTATTTGGTGACAGCAGTTGTTTAATAACCACTTTTCATCACTACTTTATCACAACTCATTTAACTTGTTTACTTTCCCACTGCTGCTGCTCATCTTCCTCTCGTCTCTATAGTCAGGTAGAAGTTCAGTACATACCTCTAGGCTTCTGTAGGGATAACTCAGCTCATGATGGAAACAAAGCACCTTGTGCATAACTAAGTGTCTGTTACAGAATGGAGTTGCATTGTGCAGTTAATGCCTACTTTGTGCAAACGCATTCAGATATGCCTTGCATGCAAGTATTCCTAGTTTTTGCAGTGTCTGAGACAGAGTGTGCAAAATGGCAGTGCTGGACTGACATAAGTACAACTAACATACATAATTTTTAAAAAACCCCTCTCATTTTCACCAGCAAAACCCCTTTGAAATGCCTAAATCCACTTTTGTTAGTTTAGAAATAAACTCTCATTTAGCTTTTTTACTAACCTCCACACACATACAAGAAAAAGCAAAAGAAAAATTCTTCATCCCCTCCACCCTAAACACCATTACCGGATGATTATTTGAAATGTTTTACATAATTTTCTGGCTTCTTTATTGCTGACCTAGAGTATATCACTACTGGATATTTTATATATGATGGTTTGCAACTAGTCTACAAGAAAGATGTGTGTCTGAAACAGGTCCAGACTGGCTTTTGTTTCTCAGGCAAGTGCTCTCTTAGCCAACATAGCTACTGAATCAGGCTTCTGAATAATAAACAGGAGATGCTAATATTTGGGCAAAAAAGCCAACACCTGTAGCTCTCCTCAGTTACAGATCACACTCCATGCTTCAGGCTACATTCTTGGGGTGTTCTCAGACAAGCTGGCCTGGGATGCTGGCAGCATCCTCATTTCTCAATAAAGAATGCTGTTATAGAACTTTATCAATGTCTATTGGCCTACACATTTTTTAAAAGTGGGGATCTCACCTTTTAGAACATGTGAACAGATTTCAGAAGTATTGGTGGCATGAGCAATATTGAATACTTAGCTGCAATTGATCTGATCATTATCCTCTGTTATCTCTCTTAATCAAAAATTTATTGCAGTCTTACTGATCACTTTCATGAGTAAACTTTGAACTATAGCAAAAACAACACTCCATCTCAAGATCTGTCATCCCATTTCTCTCTCTCCAGTAAAGAGAGAGGTATAGAGAGGAGTAAAACTGTGTAAAATCAGTGGGTCAAAGTCGGGCATTATGCGAAGCAACCTTATACAAAGGATGCCATCTCACTTAGTCTTTGCTTTCTCATCATCATTTTTCTCCTCAATGTCAAAGACAAACAATTGAGAAAACTATACTTTTTCCTTATATTATCAGGAATACGAACTAAGATTAATAAAATTTAACATTATCAGAAGTACTATGTATTTTTCTCTTGAGCGCTGTTGCTGTATTTAGTGCTTCTGACAGCACTTAGGTCCTCATTAATCCATACCTGGTATTGGTAGGGGTGTCAAAAGAGAATGCAACACTTTTCACTCTACCTTCCTGATTTTAGGATATCACAGTGAGGTGATATCTTTAAAAAAAGAGGCAAGTGCAAGTGTCACTTTTATTGAGCTAACTTGGAACTGGTAAAAGTCTGTGGACCATTTGAAACTGAAGAAAATGCAGCTGAAATCTTGGAAGCAGATATGAAAAACAAATTCTTGCCATCTTTCCAACACATGATCTCATGCTCATGTTTTGTAAACAATGCGATATAACGTCTTAAAAAATAGTTATGTGGAAAGCAACACTGATGTGCACAATTCATCAAGTTACTGAGGTACAGAGGTTTTGTGGGGTCTAGGAGCACCTGAAAGAGTTAGTTCCACAGCTTAGCAGAAGAAAGGACATTTTTTGTAATGCTTCTGGCCTTGTATCACTCTCTGTAAAAAGGCTGTACTCTGCATCTTCCGCTATCACATTTAATATCAAATAACACTTTTTGGGGCATAGACAATAGGTGTGTGTGGCATTTTAAAATTGTCTGGAGCTTCCAGACAACCTGTACAATACAAACAACAGTTAATTCCTGCTCCTCCTCTTTCCGATCAAGTGAACCCTTTACCTCATGGTCCTTCAGGAGTCATCCTTGTACTAAAGAAGATGAAATAGTGAAAACCAAATAACTTTCCTCCATCGTCTGGACAAAATCAAAGCTCCAGATTCTGTGACGGTCTCACCAGCAATGTGGAACTAGTCAGTATGAGCCTATCATCAGCTTGGCATGCTGAAGGAGTGGTCTTCTCAGGGTGTCTCTGACGGACGACATATTGTACAGCTTGTTTTCCCTTCTGAATATTCCAGGAGAAGGGGAGGGAAGGAGGACATGAGGGAGCTGGGGAAACAGAAAATGAAAGAGACAAAAGGAAAGCAAAAGGAAGAAAAGTTATTTTTATGATTTCATTAGTAAGTTGGGAGGGAGTTCAAATGCTGTTTCATGCCGTTTCTTTTGACCCCAGTGCGGCTCTTTTGAAAACTCATATTAAAGTGTTTAAAGCACCACAGACAAATTTGCCTCATGACAATTGAAATGTCAAGGAACAAACTTTATTAAATGAGGAGAGATGCCCCTTTGTAGCCAAAGTCCTACCTCGCACTATCAAACATATCTCACAGACTTTAAATTTATTCTTTTTCCTTTTTATTCTATCATAAAAAAACCAGAGCAAGAGAAGTAATGAAAGGGGCAGAATGTACCATTCAAAAAGCTAATAATAATTGCTAATCAATAGTAATCTTGAAAAGAAGTCAGTGATTATCAAAAGCCAGGTATCAGACAGCATATTCACTAACTACAAAAAATTTTTATGAAAAATATGCTGGCTTCTCTATTCATCTGAATAAATAATTTCTAAGTGGTATTCTCTTTAAGATGCAACTTTTCATATTTTTTTAATCGAAAAGGAGGACTGAAAGAGTTTTTGTGTTACTGTACAGTGAAAAAATAAATCTAGAGGACTCATCACTTGGAAAATCCATTTCTGAAATGGAGCTGCTCTGTAATTAGTGTTTAAGAGAGACGAAAAAAAAAAGGTTTGTCAGAACTTAAGAGTTGAAAGATGAACCACACTCAGGAAAGAGCCGCTGTCATCGGTTACAAAAGGACTAAAGGCTAGGCAGCCAATGAAGCTACAAGCAGGGATTTAGGCAGGGAGCTCTGAACATTCCTATTGGCATCTTGAGGCATAGACACTAGTCTATGTATAAACTCAGAAAATTTCTGCCAGCTCCCCAGGCAAGAGGCAGAAGTTCTTCCTGCTTTGTCCCATGAGAAAAAGTGTCAGGACAGGTGTCGTGCATCCTGCAGAGAACAGCTGGCAGGTGGAGCAACAGCACAGCAGTAGCAGTACCTCCAACTCCTGCTGCTGCCACTGACACCATGGCATGGCACATGCTTCCTCTGATGGCAGCAGGACCTGAGCAAATTAAGCCACAGGAACATTTGCGGAAAAGTGGCTGAGAACAGGAACCCCTCATAAAAATTATGTCTTCTTTCTCTCACATTTTTGTAGATGGTGGCCCTCAATAGGGTCTTTCCAAATTTGTAGATGGTTAGAGATTGAGACCAGTAAACAGTAGAGGAAGGGGCAGCACGATTAAAATAAAGAGCAGAGCCCAAGAATTTCTCAAATGGACCTAGCAGTGCAAACTTACTCAAGCAAATCTGAATCTAGGCTCTGAGGGTTGACAATTTCACCTGGATTGTGAATGATGTCTGAAGAATGACCTACAAAGCTTTCAATGCATGTTCTCACTTGGTTGGAATTATCTCCTCCCCACAAGTAGCTATTAAAGCTTTTTCTTCATCTGTTTTTTGGTTTAGAATATCACTAAAATATTTTTTTAACCTCAATATCTGTTTATTTGATACATAAAAATAGCCCTTTTTGTCTCTTCTCTGTGTCTGAGAACATATACTAGTTTTCACAGGCCAATCTCCAGTTCCATAGGAAAGCAAAACATTTCAGAAAAAGAAAAAAACTAAAAATTTTCTTGGAGTGTGAGATTGAGACACTGTTTCTGCACACTTACCTTGACAACTGTTGTTTAACTTCCCTTTTTAATTCTCCTTTTCAGAAAAATATTTTCTTATTGTCTTCAAAAGTCCTTAAGCACCAAATGGTAGCAAGCCTCCAGCCTTACAGTGTTCTAGGGTTGAATAATGTCCCTAATGCTTCAGAATTTATTACAGCTATAGGACTTATGGCTGAGGAGTTCAAAAGTTAGTAGTTAAATGTAGAGTCTTTCATGCATATTTTATAATTTTAATAAATGATTAGTTATGGATTACTGCTAAGCAGCCAGAATTTCTGCTTAAATCAAGATTCTAAGTGCCAAATATTACAAACCTACTCCAAGAATTAAAATAAATGTAGTAATTTCAAATTCCCAGTGGTTTTTTTTTTTCCTTCTGTAAAGGGGAAACAAATCCTGCTAAAACTGCCCTGAATTGCACCAGGGCTCCTCTACCCTAACATTTCATGCTTGTGTATTTCATGGATTATTTACCCGTATCCAGTACAAAAGTGAATCATTCTCTCTTTAATTGCCAATATGTTGCTGTTAAGCATACACATGCAGCTGACAGACTGGCCCACCATTTGCTGCAAGGGGAGAGTGTTGAGAAGGCAGCTGTCACAGTGATATCAGTGCTCTGGTCAGGCAGAGCAAGCAGACCAGGCATGCACAAATTCCATTATTTTAGCCTTATTCTTAATCCTGCCACCCTACAGAGAAGGGTTGTTACAGGCTCAGCAAGCAAGGGCCCCAGCTGCAGTGTCCTGTTACCTACCATCAGCTGCTGGCCATAGCTGCCTCCCTGGGGAGCTTCTAGTCCACCGCTTTCATCTACAGATGTTAACTCAAATGTTTTTCAAATCTTTGGCGTGTATTCCCCAGGCTCCCATTGACTTGGTTTTATCGTGCTTTTAAAGATTCCTGTTCAGAACATGTTTGACTGTATTTCTCTTCTACAATTAGCTGAAATTCAGGGAAGTTCATAGGTTCTATGCCATCAGCCTTGTACACAAGGATGAGAAGAGAGACATTTGGTAGTATTTACTGAATATTTTTTATGAAGGAGCCTAGCAGCTTGAGAGATTGCAGGACAATTGGATCTGATAGAGTACTGTGCTGACTTGGTTTATTTAAAATCCCTTTAGGCTCTGGAGTCAATGTATCTAAAGTTCTCTTGCAGTTTTCTAGAAGATATAGATAAAGGAGCTGTGTATTCTCATTTAATCTCTTTACGTCTTCAGAGATTTGCATACTTTTACCAACCACATTACTTTAGGGTCTGTGATTGGATTTAACTTCCCACACATGAAATTAGTGTCAGCTGTCATTCTTTGTATACATTTGTTAAATTCAGTCTTGTCTATAGGGGGTTATGAGGCGGAGACATAATAAGTGTATGAAAGTTTATCACAGGAAGACTGAAGAACTTGAGATCTGAAATGATTGTTCAAATAAAGGCAACCAAGTTCATGTTTTTACTGCAGTTTTTTTAGAGGCTGATATAACTGATGTAAGCCTCTGTAGCCTGCCCCTCTGAGTGTTAGGAATGGTAAGCAATATAGGACTTTTCTCATGCTGAACTCATGTCTTTTCCTTGCCCAGCACTTCCCCACTTCAATACAATACCAGTGAGTTTGTGGGGAATGCTGGATTAACACCTCTGGAAAATTATCCACTTTGGCTATGAAATAGGAGTAGCAAGGACAGGCAGAGGAACTGCAGAATAGATTCTACCTTGTAGACAACTGTTTCCAGAGCTCTTTTTTTTTGCCAAGAGAAAATTAGGTCCATGTATCATTGGCTCCCCTGATGGGATTGGGAATCCATTGGACTCTTAAATGCCTTTGTCTGCTAACAAGTGACCAAAGATCACAAACATTTATTTTTGTTTGTTTTACTTGTATTACGTCTTCAATAATATGAATATTGTTGTGTTTTTAAGATCATGAATGTACCAGATAAAACATTATTTCTAACTAACATTCCTGACATTCTTCTGATGCACACACATACATCTACAAGGACAGTTTGTCACTCTTTTCTGCCATCTTCCTAGACTAACTTTCCCTCATTCTGTGCTTCTCACTGAGCACCTACAAAAATCATAAGCCCTGTCCCATCTGGTAGGCCTTTGTGAGAGACTGGTGACATTGAAATAGAATCCTTATCTCCTGTGAGAAATTAGAGAAATTGGACATTTTCTTACTCTGGCGTATTTACAAGGAATAACTGAAACGTGGTGGGACAGCTCACACGACTGAAAGATCACAGTGGGTGACTCCAGGCTGTTTTGTAAAGATAGGCAGTGAAAAAGAGGAGGAGGAATCTCACTCTATGTTATGAAGCAGAACCTTGAATGTGTAGAATTTAACTGTGTTGGTTATTGAAGCCCTGGGAAGTGCCCCTGAGTCAGGATGAGAGCAGTAGTCTTCAAGAGAGATCTCACAGCAAGCATCTGCTACTGACTTTAAAACAAGAGTGATAAAGCCAACAAAGCAATATTTCACTCACTTAAGTAAGCTTTGGGTCAACACAATCTGATTCTTATGGGCACTTCAATTACCCTGACATTTATTGGTAGAACAACGCAGCAGCTTGCACGCCATCAAGTTCCTGGAATGTATAGAGGCCTGCTTCCTCACAAAAAATGTTGGATTTGCAAACTAGGAATGAGGCACTATAGGACTTGTGTTATGATCCAATTATTATTAAGGTTCTTTGGAAATTCCCCTGCCTGAATTAAGGTGCAAACGAGACCATATGCCAGTCAACAGTATGGGTTTTATTTGGTATGAGAGAGAGAGAGAGAAAGAAATAGGAAAGAGAAGAAGGAAGAAATAGGGAAAGGGATGGGGGGATAGAGGGGGGCAGAGACAGGACAAGATAATACCACCATTCTGTGGGTCCAGCTGGCATCCTGACGATCTTCTTCAGCTGGTCCTCTCGATGGTGAAGGTCCCCCGAAAGCATAGAATCTGATGGATTGATATAACCTCAAGCCAGGTAGCAACATCTGGGCATGTCCCCCTGAGGGAGGGGGGCAGTCTCTTACAGCATACTCAGCATCTTGCATCACTTGCAGTCCTGTGGGGCAAAGCCTCTCACATGAAAGTCCCATGGATGTGCCCTGTGGGGTTGGGAATTCCACAGCTGGGCAAGTTTGTGTCAAAGGGAGGATGGGTGTTCACTGCCCCTGAGCAGAGGTTACACCCAAAACATCCTCCCTCCCTGCTTTATTTCAGGGGGAAGCCTGTGTAAACCTGGCTTCTGTGCACTGTGATCTCCCCCACCCCAAACTCAGCCAGGGAAGAACCTTAGCACAGCTGCTGGGTTTGGCTCACATTCTCTTCTTTGTTCACTTGTTTGTTTCTCCCTGAGGCCTGAGGCTGATGAAAGAATGGGTTTTCCCTCTCTCTAATCTCAGTAGTTTGATTCACAGTCCAAAGTTCTTCAAGGAGGTTTCTGTGGTTGTATCTTCTTTAAAACTTTATATCAATGTTTGAGGCATGAACTATTTTCAGTCTCTGACAACTTGTTACACACAAACCAAGAAAACCTGCTTTGAAATACCTTGGTTAGCAATAGCTTCAGTGGCAGCGATCACAAATTGTGGAGCTTCGGATCCCACTGAACACACTGAAGATTTTAGAAGAGCAAACTTGAGCTAGTTCAGAGCTCATTTGGGGGAATTTTGTGGGAAGATACAAAAGGAGGATAAAAGAGATAGTGAGGTTTTCAGGAAAGTTCTCTCGGAAAGATGATAACCATTCATGCCCTCTAAAGGTAAAGGAAGTAGGTGGAGACCCAGTTGGCTTAACTGCAAGCTTCTGAGTCTGCTCAAAACCAAGAGAAACATACAAGACATGGAAAAGTAGACAAATATCTGTTGAGAACTAGACAAGTATTGCCAGGGTGTCCAGAGACGCAGTTACAAAAGCAAAAGCTCCACTGAAATTGGCTGAATATGCCAAGAACTACAAGAAAGGATTCTTCAGTAATATAAACAATAAACTGCAATAGAAGGAAACAATGGCTTGGTGTTTTGCAGTCATAAACAATGCTGAAAAGACAGAGGTTCCCAACACTTTCTTCCTGTCTGTCTTTACCAGCACTGTTGGGCCACAAGCCTTGGGAGCAAATATTGTTTGATGCCAACACATGGCCAGTGAAGAAAGAGTGGGTATATGACCTATTACCAGAGCTGAAAATATGCACCCAGGGGTGTTAAAAGAGCTGGCTGATGTCATTGTGAGGATGCTCTCCATAATCTTTAAGAAGCCATAGAGTCCAGGGGACATCCCAGAAGACTGGAAGAAGGCTAATGTCACCCCTATCTACAAGAACTTTAAAGATTCAAGTTCTTAAGATACAGGTAATTATAGTCATATCAGTCTTACTTCAGGCCCTGCCTACCTGGAGGCTACCACAAGTCAGATGAAGTACATGATTAGGAAAACCCAAGACAGATACACTAAGAGCAAATCATTCTTGTCAAAGCATCCTGATTGTCTTCTAAGACAAGATAATGTGTTCTGTTCGTGTGGGGAGGGCAATGTACACTGTTGACCTGGATTTTTCCAAGGCTTTCAGCTCAACTTCTTCCCAGAGAAAGCAGTGTGTGATAGTCTGGACAAGCAGTCTGCGGGGTGGGTGGGGCTCTGGCTCGTGGGCTGCCCCCAGAAGGGGGGGGAACAANGCCCCCAGAAGGGGTGGTAACAGCTCCTTTCCAAGCTGGCCACCTCTCACAAGTGGGGTCCCCCAGGGATTGGTGTTGGGCCCAACGCTGTTGATTATCTTCATAAGTGATCTGGGCAATGGGGTCAAGTGTACCATGATGATGCCTGTGGTGGTACCAAAATGAGTGGGAAATGGGTACTTGGGAAGGGAAAGCCACCCTGTAGGAAAACCTGGATAGGCTGGAAGAGTGGGCTGCCAAGAACCTTATGAAGTCCAGCAAAGACAAGTGTAAGGTCAGGG
>VZRR01013228.1:346358-426736 GCA_013398015.1 Oreocharis arfaki | reverse complement strand
GGTCCCTGTGGTCGGTCCCGGCCCGGGGGCGGGGGGGGGCAGTGCGGCCGCGCCGGGGCGGTTCCGGGGGCTTTTGGGGGCGTTTGGCGGCGGGGCGGGAGTGCGACCGGCCGGGGGGCAGCCAGAGAGTGCGGCCCGGCAGCGCCTGCGGTACCGCCCGGTGCGCGCCCCGGCGAGCGTCTCGACAGATGTTTCGGGTTCCCCACGAATTTCCATAGCTTCAGTTGCAAGTTTCAGACCGGAGCTTTGGCAGGCAGGGAGCTCGGCTTCGGCCTTAGCGCTGACATCCGGCAGGGAAGAGCAGCCGCAGCTCCGTAACGCTGCCATGCAGAGCCTCTTCGGAAAGTATAAGCATTTATAATTTTCAAAACTTAAGGATTTAAGGAATTGGTTCATCTTTTGAAATCACAGCCGTCGTTTTAATTCGAAAGACAGAGTCTTTTTGATACCTCCTCGCCTGCCAGTGTTTGGGATTCTGTCGGAATACATGCTTTATGTATTCTGATACAGTCTGTTAAGGATGTCAGAGTGCATTTTTCCTGTAAGATGTATAATAAAAATTGAGATTTTGAAATAAATGCAGAAAAATGATGTTGTTAGTTATGGCAAGAAATGATGGGTTCCAGCTACCCAGCCTCAAAAGAATTGTTGCCCAGCCTTCAGTACGTGGGAGTTAGCATTAGCTCCTGCAAACCTGTGAGTGTGAACCATGCAGGAGTTGGCCGTCCCATGGTTCAGCAAATGTGTGCCTGGAGTTCTGTGCCACTGTCCTTAGTACAGGGTCGTCGGAATATAGAATCGGATCCTATTAGGGTCCTATTTCTACTGAAGTCTAAGAGACGAGATGCCACCTATTGCTGTTCAGGTTGGGACCGATTTTGCATTTGACAAGACAGCTGCATGAATTTGCAATAAAGTAGTCCTTTCTTGAGATGTGGCTGGTTCTGATCATTAGTCAGAATGAGAGAGAAGCACTCTGTATTCTTTGCTACCAAGTTAAAAGAAACCACTTTTTAAATTGACAAAATACTTTTTTTTTGGTTTTTTTTTTTTTGCCAAAGCAAACATTTAGAAGTTTAATGTCTTTATTTTTATTTTTTGTGTCTGTGAAAGCAAGTGAAGGCTTTCATTGCTTCATTGGTCCCTGAGGAGTACTGTGAGACAGTAAGAAATATCTTTCTGCCTGAGAAGACACCTCTTGAGTTACCAGCTATTAGGCTGTAGTGGGTGGCCAGTTGGTTTCCTGGGTGGCCAGCTGGTAGCCCAAGGAGAGAACTAGGCAGTTCTAACTGGCCACTGGAAACACTACCATGTGTTGGGTGGGACCAGCCTAGGGCTGTTGCTGAGCTGAAGCTAATGAGCAGCTTTATGGGAACAAGACGCTGGGAAACTGGGCTGGCTCTCTGAGGAGTTGTCTTTTACTGTGCTGTCACGGGAAAGCAACCTGTGTGGAGAGGCATGGAGCAGCTGCACTTGTGTTGCACAGGCTCTGAGAAATTTGAGACCTATCTGCTGCCACACCTTCATGGTCTCTCCCAATTACCATGTCCTTTAGTTCACGCTTCTTGAGAGTTCTGTTGGTATGTCTCATACCTGCTGCCTTTAAATCTTGCAGTATCTGCTGCTAGTGTCAAGCCTCAACTGTTAGCACTCCTGTAACTCTGTGATGCAGTACAGTTAGTGCTAGTTAGCGCTACTTGTTCTACACATTCTTTGGAGCAGGACAGGAATCCATGTGTCACATCTCCCAGTTAAGGGTTCTGATTATCAGGCCAGAGAAGAGCACATCTTACTCAAGAAATAGTTACTTAATAAAAAACAAATCAGTTCCAGTGGGAAGAAACTGAGGGAGATCTGTTCTAGCAGGGCTAGAATTCTTGCTTGAGAGGTGTGACACTGGTTATCTTCTCTGCTTATATCTACTGCCCAACTAAAATACTCCATTAATACTAGGTTTAATGGAACAAATAATTTTTCTGTTGAATCATAGGGAAATATGATGGAGATAGGAAAGGAGTATTAAATCAGTATTAAATAGTTTTGATAGCATAGAGAGAAGTAGCACGTGGAACCTGGTGATGTGAAGAAACTTGTTACATGTCAGGTGGGGTTCCTTTGGGGGCAGGAGCCACCCCTTCCTCTGTAGTAGCTCACGGAGCACAAAAATCAGTTTGTGAAAATGGTGTGGGTTACATAACTGGCCTGTCCAGGTGAACTTTGCAAGCACTGAAATGTGTTGAAGCAGAGGGGACAGCAGGGCATTCTGTCTGATTTGGAAAAGGTGTCAAAAATGTACTTGTCAGAGAAAACCTAAGAGAACTATATATGCTTTGAGGGCTACAGAAATCCTGTATTTTAAAATAAAGTGCAGACAAGGCCAGTGTATGCTCTAAGGGGAGCATACACTTAACACCTTGACTAAAAATGTGTGTGCAATAACACGTGCACAGCTAATACAACTGGCCCTGCCAGTCTGATGTTGGTGTACAGGAACACCTTGTTAGCAGGGTATTCAGTTTAACTGCCCAGCCAAACTGCTTATTTAGTCAGAATCTGAGCAAACAGATGAAACATGGTTTGCAAAAGTTGCTTTAAGAGTTGAAATTGGGAAAATACTAACACAGGTGTTAGACACTATGTATCTAGATTCAGCTCCACATATGTCAAAAAGAGTTGATGGTCTCATTCTGCCCTGAAATAGGAAGATGGAAAGATTTCTTGATAGGAAGGGTGTGGGTGTACTCATACACCTTCACAAGTGGGAAGACCTCTCAGTGACAGAGAACGTTAATTTTAAGTAACATTCAAGCCAAATTTAGTGGGCTTTTCCATGAATGTTATTGAACCACACTCTGCAGCTGCATCTCATTCTGGCTCCTTCATTATGGAAGAAAATACGCACTTGATCTACACAGTTGAATTTTAATGTTTTAATGATATCCCATCCAACAGCAAAACAGCAACTCAGACTGCTGAGAAGAACAAACGGGAACAGTATGCAGCTGATGAACCTCTTGAGTTTAGAATGACCAGTGACACACAGGAGCTCGCTTACAAACCTTTCACGCATCCCTCCATTCATCAGCTGGACAGTGAAGCCATCCATTACTGTGTTGTTACTGGTGTGAGCTGCATTCCTGGGCTGGACACTGCCCTCCCTGCGCAGTCAGCACTGCCCAGTGCTGCTGCAGCTGCTTGCTTTTCCCCAGTCATCTGGAGGATGGGTAGGGAGGATGTATCACACTGGCTGTGTGATACTGCACATCTGTGTGTGACACAGTGATGGGCTGCACTACTGCCATGCAGCCTGACCTCAGAGTAGGATTGTTTAGTGCCAGTTAAATGCTTTTCTTCAACATGACAAATCCACACTGATTTGACTGATCACTGAGTATTTTTCATTGGAGCCATAGGTAGGTGGTTCAGGAGCTTAGGACCATCCTGTTGCCCTTCCTCTCTTCTCTCCCAGCCATTTAGGAAGTCATCCTGTGAGATGAGAAGAGAAGGGGACCAGCTGTTAGCCTTGCCAGGGCCATGGCCCTGCAGGAGCTGTGGTGGAATCCTCCTTGTGCCACCAGTAGGGCCAGGAGCAGGCTGACCTCAGCAGCGGGAGAACATGAGTCAGGTGAGAGGATGTCTTGCTCATCAGGCCAGTTTGTCTGCTGGAGAGTGGACAATGACCAGTGCACGGAATAGGGCAGGGGACCTTATTTGTGGATGTGTCAGCTGTGGCTGCTGTCTTTTGATGGGTGACAGTCCCCTGTCTTTGTGTAGTGATCTACACTGCCATCACCTCATGTTCCTGTCCCACCTGCTCGATACATACTGTTACAGGCTCAGCACATTGCTTGTGGTTGAATGTTACCCAGACACAGCCTTTGCAATGTGCTACCTTTTTCCATAGATCTATTTTTCCTCAGTACTAGTAGACCTTACAACAGGCATCAGTTTGAACATCAGCTTTAAAATAAGTGCTGTAAGATGGTTGAGAAAAGGTGGACAGGCTGAGCACCCTTGCTCCAGAGAAAAGAGATCAGGGAGGAATTTGTCTGTGGATATACCCAGAGATGTGGTCCGAAGAGGACAAGGATCAAGTACCCGTGTTGGTCAAGAGTCAGGCTGTTAATAGGTTTAAGCCACAGAAGGAAAACTCCAGTCGGAAAACTTAGGAAAATTGTATAACTGGAGGAAAAGTTAGACAGTGGAACATGTTGCCAAGACAGAGGTTGTGAAACTGGAGATATTTGAGGCTAGGCTAGACACCCATCCATCAGGGATGGCTTTGGAATAACTGAGTGAAGCCAGTGAACAATTCAAACAGCTTGACTAGATGACCCAGTAAAAGTCTCATCCAATCCAAATACGTTTGAGGCTTCAGAAATGTAGTTGGCAGCTCGTCCACTTCCAGCACAGTTATGATGTGTTACTGCCAGATGTACCATCAGTACTTTATGCTGAAGCCGGTGATGTATAAGATTGTAGCTGAAGCCAGCATCCTTAATAGCTTTTTTTTTCCCTACTAGGTTCACCTTGCCCTTAATCCATGTGAAGATCTGTTGGAAACACCTTCTAGAAACACAAGAATTTTCAGTCTCCTAATAAATTCTGCTGTGTCCAAGAACAGCCTGTCCAAATGAGCAAGACATCCCAACAGAACACCACTACAGATGCAAGCGGAGTAAGTGTGATTCACACCCAAGCACACTCCAGTGGTTTGCAGCAGGTTCCCCAGCTGGTGCCAGTTAGTCCTGGTGGTGGAGGCAAAGCTGTGCCTCCAAGCAAACAGGGAAAGAAAAATTCCTATGTGGATAGAAACAGTGATGAGTATCGTCAGCGCAGAGAGCGAAACAACATGGCAGTGAAAAAGAGCCGGTTAAAAAGCAAGCAGAAAGCACAAGACACGCTGCAAAGGGTCAACCAGCTTAAAGAAGAAAACGAACGTTTAGAGGCAAAAATTAAACTCCTGACCAAGGAGCTGAGTGTACTGAAAGACTTGTTCCTTGAGCATGCCCACAATTTTGCAGACAATGTACAACCTGTTGGCACTGAGACCACCACAACAAATCCAGAAAACAGTGGACAGTAGACACCTGTGACCTTACGAAACAAACTCTTGAGGTGCAGCTTGTCTGCAGTGCCCATACAGTAACCAAGCAAAAATTGTACCTTTAGTCATTGTTTTGTGGAGATTTTCTTTTAGATTTAACACTGAAGATTTGTAACAATTAAACCAGAAACTGGTTAGGGTATTTGTTTTAAATATTTTTCTCCTCAAAGATTTATGCAGATCTGAACTCCTAGCCAACAAGAAATGCAGTATTTAGGAGGTAACATTTTCACAGGAATGTTCACTTACCATTTTAGACTTCGCATAATGGGAGGAATCCAGCAAGATGGCTCACTATAGTATCAGAAACTTGTAATTGGATAGAATGTCTTTTAAGTACCTGTTAGTGTATTTAAGCCCTTTGTTTTTTCCATTACATATTACAAAATGCAAAGGCTGTGGAGAATGTTTGCTTTTTACTTTACATCTGTAGAGCAAGTCCTATGAAGCACCACGTAGGTCCCTCCTGCCCAGTTATAGTTAATGGGGAGGTTGTAATAAGAGTGAGGCTGGGATGCTTACCAATGTTCACCAGAAAAATAACAATGTGCTCCAATGGTACATATGGGCAGTGGGCCTGCAAATGGCACATGAAGCATCATGTACAAGAGGCAAAGCAGCACACTGACAAAGCCTTTTATTTAAGCTTGTGTTCATATTGCTCACATAGTGACTGGGGCCTTATGAGAACAAGAGTTTGTTTTCAGAAAATTTCAAAATGCTACCAAAAATTGCACAATTGCATTCTTGCTGGGAAGGAGGTACCAGGGAGAACAAAAAGTGCAGCTTGGCTAAGCAGTGAAAGGGGCAGGACAGCAGGTGTTCAGCTAGAGTGTATGGGTCACTGCTGGCTGACATTAATCTTACAGAAAATTACAGTGGTTTTAAAAATCAATGGCCCTAGTATGAATTAACTGATTCAGTGGAATTTCTATAGGCATCATACAGCTGTGTGAAGGAGTTTATTTAGTCTTGTTTTATTTCCATAGAAGTTTTTCTGTAGCAACTTTTTTATTGCTACTGCTAAGTCTTTGCCATGATCCATAATGCAGTCCTATATGCTGCATTGAGGATTTAAACAAAGTAAAGCAGGAACTTTGATGTAACTTTAATTTATTTTTATTTTTAAATATTTCATTGATGGTATGGTTATTTTACATTTAACCTGCGTGTCTGTCTTGTAGACTACTACACTGTCTTAATTTCCCTCTTACACTACCTTTGTCCATAGATTATTTTGGAGGATGGTTGTTTGCTTTGTATCTGTACTTAGGAAAAAACTTGGATGTTATCTCTATGAAGATACTGTTAGAGAATGAAATGTTGAAAAGTTCTTTTTTGAATTAAAACTTTTAATACATGTGGAAAACTTTAATGGATTGTTTTGGATTATAGTAGACTTTTTACAGATATGTTTTTTCATTCTAACTGCATCTTAAGTTGGTAGGGTTGAAATACCAGAAGCTAATAAAAATGTTTTGCTTGTAGTGGCCTCGTCTTTCCTGTCCCTTTTCTATTTCCCTCAAGTACAGAGTTGCCCAACCTCCCACAGCTGTCTTGGAGAAACCAGTGCAACAGTCTGTTCCACTCTTTCACTCAGGCTTTTGCTCCACGGAAGCAATCAGAAACTCATTTCAGTTTTCTCTAAATGTCTGATTTAACAAAAAAAGGGAGGAAAAAAGAAATTTAAGACTGAAAATATACTGCAATTAGGAGGAGAGAGGAGCAGAACACAAAAAATGACAAGGAAAAAGATGACCCGAAGGCATCTCATTTGTTAACTGCACCTCCTCTGGTGAAAAGGCCAGCCCTAAATCTTCCCTGCTTGTCTGACCTGTGAACCTTGGGACTGTGTGGCCCTGGTGTCCTGAAGTTGGTTTGCTAGGCTGCTGTGGGGCCCTCCTCTACCAATCTGAACAGGGGCTGCAAATCTTGGCTGTTTGTTTCTGATTTTGGTGAAAATTATTTCTTAGATCTCTAGTGGGGGTGATGCTCTTTCTGAAGCTCTGAAGGGTGAGTTTTCCACTGGTTGCTCTTGACAGCTCTGATCCCACTTCCTTCATGTTTAAAACCAAGCCACTGAGTTATGAAAAGTCATTTGTTTGGAAAATGAAATTTCTGGTTTATCAGCCTCTGCACTGGTTTTCTTTACCAGTGTTGTGGTTTAAGCCCAACTGGAAAATGAGTCCTACGAAGCCTCTCCCGTCCCCCTGCCCCCTCAGGTGAGAGAGCCAAAATGCAGGTTACGGGACAAGATAACAATTTACTGGAAACAGAAACCAGGTAAGAAAACAGTGACAGCAACAACACTAATGACCACAGCGTGTAACAGAGGGTGATGCCACGCAAAGCGCTCACAAAGCCCAACACGACGCGGCCCTCACTCCGTTCGCTGCTCCTGTCCCGGGACAGGAACAGCAATGACAGAAATGGCGGCACAGCCTCCACACAGCACCTTTGTCTTGTACCCGCAGCCGCGCCCACACGGCTCCAGCCTCGCCCCCTCCCAGCCACCAGGACAGCGATCCCTGGCCTTGGTGACACCGGGACAGAGATCCCTGGCCTTGGCTGACAATGGGACAGCGATCCCTGGCCTTGGCTGACAATGGGACAGTGATCCCTGGCCTTGGTGACACCGGGACAGAGACCCCTGGCCTTGGTGACACCGGGACAGCAATCCCTGGCCTTGGCGACACCGGGACAGCGACCCCTGGCCTTGGCTGACAATGAGACAAGGATCCCTGGCCTTGGTGACACCGGGACAGAGATCCCTGGCCTTGGTGATACCAGGACAAGGGCTGGGAAGAGCATCGGGCTCTCTGCAGCACCTCACTGCCATGATTGTAACAAATCATTGTTTTAAATGTACCCTCAGTGAGAGGCTGGTTGCAAGAAAGGGGTCAGTGTCATTCTGAGCCCCCACCTGCTAAAGTAGCTCCAAGGAGAAAAGGCTCTTTCCCCCAAGGTGAAGCAGCCCAGGCTGTGCGACAACCAAGTACCTCCATCTCACCCCTCTCCTGCAAGGCACAGAAAATTTCAGTGTAGGCCTATAGAAGTTACAGTTTTATTTCTGACACATTATTCTTTCCAGAACTCCAGCCTGTGACAGAATCCAGTTTCTGTCAGTACACAAAGAGTTACAGCACCACACATTCCACCAGGAAACCTGATTCCCACTTTCTCACTGTAGCACTAAGGGAAGGGGTCTGCTCTAGCCCCCAAGAGCACTGGAAGGCTGCACTCCTTTAACTACTCCTGTAGCTGCAGCCGGGTAATTGCACGGTAAATTCTGAGTGCACCCAACCCCAGGGAGCTGAAGCAATTTGAAGAAGCAATTTTCATGTATCATTTCAGAACTGTTCAGACGTTTCTAAACACACACATTTGCTCAGCATAACACACACTCTGTTACTTCGGTGCCACTCTATTCAAGTCTGTTTGTGCCAAGGGGAAAAGGCATTTGGGAATACATGATAGTAAGAGTATAAAATATCTTGATGTAGTCAAAAAGAAAATTTGGCATAACCTATATTTTCACCCCATTAGTACACTTTAAATTATTAAATATCACTTTTTAAAGATTAAATATCACTTTGCCTTTTTAAAACAGGTTTATTCCCCCTCCCCTCCCCAATTTAGGAAAAAAGGTCTAATTCACTTTTTGCCTAAGTGGATAAAATGATCATAATTACAGAACAAACTTCTGGAAGGAACGACGAAATTTATATTCACCAAGTTCATGGGCTTGATGATGAAGGAAAATGGGAGAGGGTGCTCCATCCCAGACCAAAATGCATGCCCACGGCGGGCAGGGCGGAGCAGGGAGCTGGGTACGTGAGCGGGCGCTCCCGGGGCCCGCGGCAGGGTCCATGCGCTGCCACACCCCAAAGCAGAACCAGTTCTGCCTCCTGCAGAGCCCTGCTTTGCTCGACCTGTTCTGCAGCAGCAGAGCCCAGCTTGTGCCAAGATTCATCACAGGCAGGGAACGGCCTATTAACTTCACTGGAGTGGATGGCTTAGTTGATACAGTTCCAAAGCTTTCCTTCTTTCAAAATTTGTAAAATGTTACTACAAAATAGTAACTGCTGCTGAACCCAAGCAACAGCAGGTTTTGGAGTGCCCAAAGCAGTGAGCCATCCCCTGGGTGTGTTCAGAGCCTGGCACAAGAAAACACTCGGGGAAAGAGGCTGAGGCCATGAGCACTGTCTTGTACTGAAAAAACCTGAGTTTTAGGGGCAGGTGAGTTCAGAGGAATGCCAGTATAGTCTCCGTGTTCTCATATCTGCAAGGCTACCAAAGCAAAGCCGGATGTCCTTGTGCAGGTACTAAATTTCAGAGGTGGAAGATTGCAGTCACCACAGCAGGAACATCAATGCAGCAGCACATACAAGCTTCTGATCTCATACCCTCCCTTCCTCAGAAAATTGTTCACCTTCACAGTCGAGAATTCATGCAGTTGCCTCTTACAAACCAATGCCATGAAAACCTCTAAAAAATGTAAATAGGCTTATTTATTAATTGAGTGACATTAATGAAGTCCTCTGGATTGTTTTGTAATGTTTCTTTGGTCTCCCACAAGCAGTTTCCTACATAGCAATGGGTCACCAAGCTGTTGGGAATAAAGAGCAGGTTCTTGTCACAAAGACCAACCCTCTTAGCAAAAAGAGCTCTCCTAGAGCAATGTACTCAACAGTTTTTAAGGAAATTATTTCAGGCCTAAATCCAGTCCTGGGGAGGGCACAAAGGCTGCAGCAGAGTGGTTTCTGGCACCATCCAAGCCCATGTTGTGCTGTGCCCCCCATATGAGACAGGCACTTGCAGGAGCTCACAGTTGACCCCATCGCCCATGTGTCAGTGGCCTGGTGTGGGCAACAGAACTGAGATGCTCACACCAAGATGCTGATCTATCAACTCAGCTGATACCTTCAGTGAGAAAATCCTCATCTGGCAGGCAGTGAGACCCAGAAAGGCCCTGATGCTCTGCTCCCCCTGACACAGCAGAGGGATGTTCTGAAATGGCTTTGCAGACATCCTGAACAGGAGTTTTGATGTGTATGTAAAGTGAGAAAGATTATTTTTATGTAGTTACCAGCACCTAGTGCTATTTTATGATGCAAGAAATGTATTTATTATCCTGCAGGCTGATGAATATCTACAGTAAAGAAAAGCTTCTCTTCGTAATTTAAATCTTGCATGAGTGGAAAATCATTTTGTGACCAAGATTAATATGTTTGTAATGTATCCAAATAAAATTTACATTTCATTATTTCATTCTGAACTGTCTAACAATGAACAGTTAAAAATAACTCTACCATGCTGCACAGCATATACTGCTAAATGACCATGAGCCCTGCAGCAAAGATCTTCCCTTCTTTCAACTTTTAAGGGTCACAAACACCATAGCAATCTGGTTTTTTAAGGAACAAATAGATGAACAAATCTAATGAGCATGGGGCTGTGTGTGAAGGATCAGTACAGCAACTATCCAGAGCAGAAAACTCTGGCTAGCGAAGGGTCAAAGTTTGCAGAGCACAAATTTGTAGCAGGGTCAGTTAAAGAAGCAGGAATTGGAGCAGAAAAGCATAATGACCACAAAGGTGTGAATATAAATGATGCCAAGGTGAATTTTAATTAAAATTTGATTCTGCTTACTGCATGGATACAGATCCATAAGAAAAATGTGTCACTATGTCCACTGAGAACAACTGATTTTTATTTCTATTTTTCACAGTATTTGTGATGAAGTTTAAAAAGGACTTAAGAATGTTATACTTGCTCATAGCTTTCAGATAATCCATTTGGTATTTTAGAGTCTCAATCATCAAAATTCAGATTTAATTGCAAGATACATCTGAGCTGAGATGTGACAGAAGTATAAGCCCCACTGATAAGGCAGCAGGGTTATTTAGCTGCCACTTGGTCACGTAAACTGCTCATTGCAAGCAGCAGTTGGGTTACCTGGGTATCAAGTGCTGAAGCCTTCTATCTTAATTTTTAATGCATGAAGTTTTCCAGCTAATAGCCCGCCTGCCTGTCTTGCTATTAAGAACTGGATGCGTTTTATTTTATATGCTGCAGCATTAAATCAGAATGATGACTGATTAGTTGAGGCAGTAAGTATCATCCTGAAGTTTACTGCTTTTGGCTGGAGAGGCAGTCAAATGATTTGGAACTGCTCTGGCCTCCTGCCATGAAATCCTCTATTTCTTCCACAGTCCGTGGGACACACGTGAGCAGCTCCATGCCAGTGGCCGTCACCGCGATGTCGTCCTCGATCCGCACCTGCACAGGGAACACACGGTTACCAAGGCATTCCAGATGGGGATGAGAAGCACATCAGGCAGCAGCAGCAGCAAGGGCACAAGGTGCTGGTGAAACACAGGCAGAGCATCATACTGCAAGCATGGAACTGCTTGTCACCACCAGCACCTTGGCACAGGGCTCTGAAGGTTCCAACTTCCCTTGGGCCACTGGCCCCTGCCACCCTCCTGGGATCACACAAGCTTCGTGGTGACCCCTGGTGTGGTGGTGGCCCCTGGTGTGGTGGTGGCCCCTCAGGTATCTCAGGTGCCTCTGCAGCATTGGGTACACCAAGACGGTCTGAGCAAGGTGCTGCAACAGTGAGTTCATGCTACGTCATTCCATGGGGCCAGTAAATCTCAACCCCCTGACAGCAGGAGCAATAAAAAGAACACTCTTCCCTGGATATGCCTCCAGCCTTCCTAACACATGGCTTGCTAGGGACAGAGCCTCCTGATGCCCACCGTGTCTGCTCTCAAAGCTGTCCTGTTGCTGAGCTGCAATTCACGTAGCTACTCTTTGCACTTAAAAATTTTCTCTAAACACAATAAACTTTCAAAGTGAAACTTTGAACATGAAATAGCTTGCAGCTGATATTCCAAACATTGAATTTTGAGCTGATAAGAAAGTCCTAAGCAGGTCAGACATTTCTTTTAAAATACAATCACTAAATTTCAAACCCTGGAAGGAAAAAGCAGATCCTCTCAGTTTTTCAACTCTTGCTATTAAAATGAAAAGTGTGCTCCACTTCTGTTTGTCTCTAATCTCTTCTTACCAGTAAATGTGCCTACACAGTCATTCCTGTTATCTTATCAGAAAAATGTTGCTAAGTTGCTAAGGTGCAATAAAAGCAATTTTTGTAAGGTGTAAATCCAAAAGAACACAAACCCTGAATACTCCTACCTTACAATTTGCTTTAATTGTTTCTGACCTCTTGACATTTTCAACTAAAAATAAAGCTGGTTACCATTTGTACTTCTGATTGCAAAATAATCCATTTGTTCAAACAAAATGAGTCACCTAGTCCTTATTAAACTGTTTAATGATGTCTTTGCCAGATTATTTCTTTTACTTGATATCAAGTTAAATGTATTATAAAGCAGAATTAAACAAACAAACTCCATTGAGTTTACACATTTGTTTTGGACAGCTGTAAATTTGAAGCTGTGAGGCTTTGTACGCTCAGTGTGCCTGAAAGGCGGGTGCTTCGCTGCAGAGATCAGCAACACCTGCAATGACTCTGCACTTGAACAGATTTTACCAGGATGGGCTTTTTGACTCAGTGCTTCAAATTTGACCAGCTGAGCAAAACAAAACCCAAGGATTCAGCAGAAGGGTCCCATTGCATCCAAAGGCAAATCCTGCCATGTACCCGTCCTGCTGGGTCTTGGGCCTGGGCGCAGCCTGCCTGGGTGGACCAGTCCCTACCAAAAACCTGACAGTACCAGGCAAACCCTGCAGGAGTGCCAGAATCCAGGGACAGACCTGGTGAGATGGTAAAAGCCAAAGCATCTCATTGGCAAGCCAAACCAGTGTAAATGGAGCTGGGCACAGCAATGACGTGGAAAGTAAAAATGTCAGTGCAAAAGTAAGTCTGAGAGCAGAGGGAAGGCCAGCCAAAGCTAGAACTGACTCTGCCTACAGCGAGAGCCTTTCCCCAAGCACTGCCAGCTTCACAAACCTCCCCCTGCTTGAGCTGAAACTCCCCAGCTACAGAGACGTATCAGCTGCAATTCATCGGCTTAACCAGTAACATTAGCAAAAAAGCAAGAATTTGTGTTTTACAGTTCTGTGTTTCACGCCTTCACCAATACCTCTGCACTCTTTGGGAGGATGGACTGACTTAAAAGCAGTGCAGATGAAAGATAGACTACAGTGGGGAAGAACAAATGGGGCAAGGTGTCTATCCATGCTGTACACTATCTAGGCCACAAGAGAAAATCAGGATGAGGAAGGAGCTGGCAAATAGTTAGGAGTGATGAAAGGACCAGGGAAAGGAAGATGTAGTGAGGTGAGACAGGATTGACAAATAATGGACAAAGAGAGCTGGGGCTGGCTAAGGAGGCCAGGTAGGGAGAATCCTGGTGGAGGTGAGAAGTGAGAAATCCTGAATGAGGAGAGCACACAGGGGGCTGGAGCTGCCAAAGGCAGGGAGCTGAGAGTGACCAAATGGGGGAGGGTAAGTGCTACACACAGTGACTCCTCGTATAGGAGGAGCATTGTTAGGAGATCATATAATCGACCCACAGTTATGATCTGCTGTGAAAAGTGGTAGAGCGAGTGCTGTCACATCACCCTGCTCAGCATCAGCACCTCCAAATGGTCTTTGAGATGTTAATGGAGGCACACAGAACCACCGGTCCCCTGGGGCCTTATCCATCACTCCCTAGAACATGCCACTTCTTTTGCCAGGATCTAACCCTTCCTCTGCTGGATGAATCTCACCTGAAATGGATGCTTGCCACAACAGAGAAGACAGATTTCCCATTTTCAGTGCCTAATTTTTCCTTTGCCTAAAAGCAACATGAGATCAGAGGAACAGGCTTTCAAGGAGAAGGAAATGGTTTCATTTGCTCTTTTCCTTCACACCTTCCATGTTTCACATTGAGTTTAAACTCAGCAGCAGCAAGAAGCAGCTTCAGAGGACCTGCAAAACCTTCCCCACAGGAGTGCCTGTCATTTGGTCTTGTCTTCTGTCCAAATGGAGAAAAGATGCTGGATGTGCCTGGCAAGGCTCACTGGCTTGGGACTGCCTTTCCCAGAGGGGGACAGTGGTTATGAAACTTGCTCTCAGAGCTGTCCCTGCTTGGAGGCTCTTTGTTCATCAGTGCTGCTTGTTGCAGGGTTACAGAGTGGTTTGGAGTTGGGCACTGAAGTGTGGGGCTCACTGCACCCCCAGCTTTCAGGGCGCTCTGCAAAAACTTAATGGAGGCTTTACTTTTTTGGTGTGAAATGGCACACTTCAAAAAACCACTCCTGTAAAGATGCAGTGGTCAGGAATGCCAGGACTGTTCCTAAAATGCCTCTTTCTTATCAAGGGTAGTTGCATGATCTGTCTAGATAGACCTGACTGCACAACTGCCTAACACCAGCAACAGGCCATCATGTGGCTCGACTCAATGGTCCCAACTCTGTCCCAAAGCAGGGCCATGGCGCCACAGCCAAGGACAGCACAGGAGTTGAATACCAGGGCTGCTGTCAGCCCTGTACAGCCTCACACTCTGTCCTGACTTACTAATACAGTCATGCTTCCCAGAGCCTCCTGTGTTACTTTCCAAGAGAAAAAGGGTTGTAGCACTTATTAATTTATTTTGGACGATGAGATATTTACAAAGCTTTTGACAATCAAGAGACTATTTTGGCCAATTAACTAATCCATATTTGTGTGATGACAGATCCCAGATGTCAAAAAAGGCAACTGGTGAAATGTCCCCTTTTTCAAAAAAATCTATTGAGCATTTGTTTGTTTATGGCTGTGGAAAGCAGCAACACTATCGCTGCAAGACCTTAGAGTGGGACACTTGCCTGGAAATGATGACAGGACATGGCCACACATGGGACCATCCAAAGCAGACAAGCACATGTCCAGCTGAAGGACCTGTGAGTCTGTTCTTACAGCGGGTGTCCTACAGAGGCAGCTGGGTGTAGCCAAGAGAACTTATTTCAACTCAGCCATCGACTTACCCATAATTTTTAACAGAGCAAACTTATCAGAAGCAGAGTTTGACTTCTGTATCTCAGCGGGACTGGTTAGGAAACAGAGCTGCCCTTACATCAAACCCGGGTACAGGCAAGGGGTGCAGGGCTGGGGAAGGCACTTTTCTGTTGTTACACACAATGGCTATGCCAAGATGTTTTCTATAGAGTCCAGTAGGCTCTGTGCTCAATGACTCTCATCCCATGCTGTAGTCTTCCTGGCACAAGCAGGTTTCATTCATAAGCAAGTCCTCATGTCAAGAGAACCTTTATTTTAACTGTCCACATTTAAATGTTCACATTTTTATAGAAGGGGATCAATATTAGTAGGGTGAGGCCATGTATTTTATTAGATCAACTAATATAGATGGAAAAAAAGCCTCAAGTGCCCAGTCCCTTCATACAGGCTCAAAAAACCCTATTAAACTACAAGCTAAATACAGGTTAGAGACCTGGTCTTACTTTAACATAATTATGTTAATTAGACAAGAGAAAAGGGTTAAAGAAGGTTTATAAGCAACTAGCAGTAGTTTTTGGGTTGCCTACACCTATCACTTCCCCTAAAAGAACTTCTAAAGAAAGTTAAGTATGTACATTGTGACAACTGCTTTCCTATGAAAACTTTAGAAGAAATGCTGTGTAGCACTATTACTGTGATATAATATGCAATGTTAAAAAGTACATAAGCATAATGTTTATTGCCTAGTAAACTATTTCATTTCACAATACAAATGCACCATAAACTCAGAAATAGAGCCTAATCTTCTGAAAAATAAAAATCAGGACAGAGGCTCAGAGGCTATATGGCTCTCTGAACCGAACGTAGAAGCAGTTAAATATCCTACTTTTTATTTGGTTTAACATTTCTTCTGAGTAGGAGAAGTACTACTGTTTTGAAAAATACTGTAATATTAGCTGATATTCCAGTTCCCAGGCTTGGTAAATCTGTTAAATTTTTAAATGAGAAAAATCTGTAAATGAAAGAAAGTAATGCATTTATCACCTGTCTTTCAGCATTTTCTCTAAGTTGCATAGTTTTCAGATATTAAGTCTAGTGCTAGTGCTACAAATCCTAGGGAAAAGTAAAGCCTGAACAGGGACTGAATGTTTAAGGCCAAAAAAAGACTGAATGGCTTTACTGTGTCTTTGAGAAAACATCATATGAGCTGCATGAATCAGTAATCAGCTTATGAAGAATGGAAATGTCAAACCCTAAAGGGCAGCATTTGGAGTCAGCATTTCCCCTTCCCTGAGGATTCGGCTGCTTTTCCTGAGCAATACATACAACCGTGTGCACATCCCTCTATTTGCACATCTGTGTTTATTTAGGAGTGTGTGGGGCAGAGTCCAGGGAGAGCAAAGGTGCCCTGGGCCAGGCACTGTGCCAGCGTCCAGCAGCAGCCCTTGTCCCACGGGATTTATGACCTCGGTAAACTGGACCTTGGTTTTGCAGATGGAGAACTGAAGTACATGTAACTGAAATGTCCCAAAATTGGCCAAGGAAGTTTGTGAAGGACTGAACTCAAGAGCTGTCAAGTAGAGTGTAGGGCTTCAGACAGGGCAACATCCCCAGACCACTGCTTGCTTCCCTCTGGAGGGATCTGTATTTGACCCAGAAGAGCTCGTTTGGTAAAAGCCCCGATTAAGAGGTCCCTGAACAGCAGGGACAGCCAAGGAAAGCTCGCACCGACTCTTCTTTCCTGCTCCTGCAGCTTCTACAATCTCTTCATGGCTAACTTCAGGCAGCACACACAAAAAATGACACCTACAGGCACTTTCTGGCAATAAATACCCTTTCTGGCACCCCACATGAGCTTTGTTTCTCAATGCAGAGACTTGTCACAGTCAAAAAAATTATCCTAAGCTCAAAAAAGACATGAATTCAAGGTGAATTTATTAAAAACCCACAAATTCCCTGTGTGGACAGACTTACTCAGAATTACAGTGATGTTTCTTCAGTGAATATTAGTTCATTTTTGAAGTGAATTACACAAAACCAAACTAAGAACATTTTAATTAGTGCGGAGCTCTGCAGAGGGAAATAGACTACTTATTTCCTTTTGTAGAATGTATTTTTCTTTTAAACTTAAAGGAAGATTGGACTGGCTGTAGTGAAATATTCAGCTAGAACTGACACCAATACTAGCCCCTGTACTATTAATACTTGTCAGTAAACACACTGGGCTTTACACGATCTTTTTTAATCCCATAAAAAGAAAGTTTTCTGGCATGCTTTTGTGAGAAATGCTCACTCACTCTGGATAAACTAGAGTGAAATATCTTGTACATAACTAAGCACTCTACACAGCAAAAATTGCATCTTCTATTTATGCAGAATCAAGTCAGAATGGTAAAGATGGAAAAACTTACTTTGATTGCATTATAATTCAGGTTTTGTGAAGAATTCAGAAATATTCAGATGTATTCCAGCCTCAGATTTTATTTTCATTCTTCTGGACAAAATCAAGTGACAACATCTGGCTCAGGGTATGTGTGTATTATTTTTTTTTCTCTCTAAGTAAAATGTATTGTTCACAGGGGGATCAGAGATTTAGATTTTTGCTCAATTGTTTTTGGGCTGCCCCTTCTTTTACCAAAGTTTGTTGGCTAGTTCTCCTTACAAGTCATCATTGCAGGAAGCTAAGCAAAAACGAAGGAACAAAGTTAGACTTTGCTTGAATTTGCTGGAACAAAAGTGCCTGATCCAGCAACTTATTAGCAAGGTAGAGATCTCATGCTGTCACTCCTCTTCTGTGCAACCACAGGCAGCAGGTGAGCAACAGGCACACCTCAAGCTGCAGAGCTGAAGCGGGGGGCATTCACAGCCATTTGGGAAGAATGTGGGCTTTGCTGAGCAATTTCAGGGAAAGCTCACCAGTAATCAATTCAATTGCCAAAAAACTCACAGAGTGTTTACAAGGAAAATGAAGACAGCGAAACCTCTTTCCATTGCAATGTCAAGCTACCCAAGCACATCACAGTGTTCTTTTAAAATACCTTTCAGTGTGTGGTGTTATACAGAATGTGCTCACAGTTAGAAAATGCAGAATTAGCTGCCTTTTGTTCACCGGTACCTCAGTTGTCTGGCTGGCAAATCTTGATAAAGAAACAACACAGAGACAGATAATGTCCCAGACCTCAGCAGTGAATTAAATACCAGCAAGGGCAAAGTCCTCTGTCTCTCGATAAGGCTGCACCCACATCATGGGTGGCTGTCTTAGAGCCCGGCTGGCTCACATGATGGGGGCTAGCACACACAACTTTTCTGTCAGGGCTGGTGGTTCCAAAGCAGCTCAGACCAAAGTGCTACAGTAATCACCCTCTCACAGCTGGGGTACAGTGATAAATTAGTCAATGGCAGCAGCAGACAATTCCTAACGAGTGACTTTTCATACCAGAAAACCACCGCCACTGCCAGTGATTGCTCGCTGTATTGAGACTTAGCAGAAGAACCATGGAGAGGATGGATCACTGCAGCTGCCTGCTCTATCTCCTCTGTGCAGGAATACAGAAGCTCGGAGAACAATGTGGCACCGTTCAAATGCTTGCCCTGCTGAAATAATAACCCACTGGAAGCACTGCAACTGCTGAACACTCTGTGAGGGCGGTGGCATTGAATGGGAAATGTGCCCTGGATAGTATGTACAAACAAGGCCCCTCTACTTGCCCAGCAGCTGCAGCATGGGATTGATTGCCCAGATCACCTCTACCTCCCGAGGTGGCCAGTTCTCCTGCGCACACTGCTGCCTGAGCCTGCCACATTGAGCATGGGTGCTCGGGAAGACCATCAGCTATTCTTCTGGAAAACGGGGAAGGCTCTTGCAAGGCACATATTTCATGCCATTCTGTCAGTAAGCCAGTAAGAGCAGTTATTGCTGTTTTTGTCTACTGTCTCCCCAACTTAAACAGCATCAGGCTATTCTGCCCTGGCAGGAAGCACTGGACTGTGCTGCTGTCAAGGAAGCCTACTGTGGATTACAGAACTCAGTCTCATATTTCATAACATACATGTTTCACACATTAGACAAAACACCTACCTGGCAAGCCACTGTATGGTGCTGGCAGAGGGTATTTCAGTCAATGGGACAATATGGGTCTCTCATTAATTAGATATCATTAGTACAAAACCACATTAAAAAATTAGAATAAAACCCCCCAGTTTGTCTGCAGAGTCAAATGGTCCAAATGACTCAAGGTGCTGCTTCAGGAACAGCCCTATGTGAAATACTTTACAACTCCCAAAAGACTTCTCCTCAGATACATAGTAAAGGCAAACAAAGAGAAAACCAATTAATAAAAACATCTGCTAAGAATTACTCACCCCACCAAATCCTCTAAAACGCTGCAGGATGTCGCTGTTGATGAAGCAGGACTGCGCAGGGTCGCGCAGGGCTTGGTCCAGGAGGTGGTCGATGAAGTAGATGCCCGGCTCGATGGTGAGCACCATGCCCTGCTCCAGGCGGCGGGCAGTGCGCAGGCTCCGCAGCCCCGGCACATCGATGCGCTCCACTCCCTGCAGGAAAGACACTCGTTCTCTCAGACACAAAGGCAATCCGGGGATGACCTTAGATCAAGCCCTCCTATGCCTGACAGGATGCTCCATAAGACACACAAAATACAAAAAAAAATCATAAAGCACTGAAACTTAGCTATGCAATTACCTCCCTCCTATCAGTCCTCATTTAGCTTTCACACAGAGGGATGAGCAGTTTTCAACTCAACATCCAAACTGATTTTGCACCACAGAAATCTTGGCTTTGGATATGATTGGTACTGTTACTCTCAACCTTGGGGGAAATATTGCACTACAAAGCAAAAATAATTACTTGCACTATTCCTTGCTTACCTTCCCTTGCAAAGTATGGTAGTGTAAGCGACATACAAATATTGAAATGCCCCTGCCACGTCATGGCTGAAACAGCTGAACTATGCAGCAGAGAACAATTTCTCCAAGGATATGCAAATACTTATTCTCACCAAATGTTATTAAAATTACACATTTACGACCTTGACTCAGGAGCAATGAGTCTACACATGACCTCATAAAAGCAGCCCATTTAAACTAAATTTTTGTCAGATTCAGACTTTCAGGCAACATGGTGCTGATTGGTATTATTAAAAGTTAAGTCAAAACAAGTCCTAACTAGCAAAACATTCTCTTCTTCCCAAAATCTGGTAAAATAAAATGATCTGTGATGACGTGTTAGTCAAGGAATTAGAAACACTGCAAAGACTAGTTCCGGATATTAATTTTCTTCCCCCAAATGTGCCAGGTATTGCAACATCATAATAAATATATCTCAATCCCATTAGCTTTTTGAAAATTCTTTGCAACTGTAGCAAAATTTCCCCAACAAATTATTGTAATGACCTGTAAACAGCTCACAGGCCCACCTGTGAGCTTGCAATCGTGCACATACACTCTGCTTCTGCTTTAGCCAGCAAGTCAGAGGTTAACAAGTCTGTGAGACCATGGCATTATTTATCTGGTCTCCATGTAGCTTTCCTGAATCTTGCTTCTGGCCAAAGCCACAGTACTTTCCCTTGCTGGCAGAAGGGGCAACTGGTGTCAGCATCACTATCAGCACGACTGGTATAGCGAGGATGAAACTTCCCCTTTCTCCCAGACAAAGCCCTGCCCAGCACTACCCTTGGTGCTGGGGCACCATGTCCTGGCACAACTGAGCTCCCGTGTTTCTGCCAGGCCAGTGCAGGGGGACGGAGGGAGGCCAGAGCATACCCTGCACATCACCCATGTTTTCATCTTACTGAATCAATCCCTCTTCAGACTGGGTACAGCCCTGCAATACTGTTTGCTCCTGAGCTCTACTTTCAGTTCAGAAAAAGCCTATTTTACAGAAATACTGCTTTGCAGCAGCCCCTCCACAGTGTTTGCTTTATTCTCACTGGTCACCCAAGCAATGCTGGGGTTGCTTTTCTTCCCTCTGCAGAGCTTAACCTGTTCCAATGTACAGCACCTTACAGCAGCCAAGATTTCCAGAGCTAACCAGCCTGGACATTTCGACATAGGTTGGCCCACTTTGACTGTGTATTCAATATGTTTTATGTCATATGTTTGATCTGGACTTTGCAGAGCACTATATTACACCAAAATAAGAAAACACGATTTTGCTTTACTGAGCCTAGGAAACAAGAATACTGTGATATTAAGCAAGGCATTTTGAATTTGTATTCTTATCAAAACTCAAAGAAAATCAATATATTTCTAAACTTGAAACAATAACTGCATTGAAATGCAGCCATTTTTTCTCTCATACTGCCCCTTGGGGTTTGGCATTTCACACATTCATTGTAGTGTGTAAAGGAAATGAGGGTATCCAATCTTGTGGATTAATCTCTCCACGAGCTGCAAACAATTAGATTAGTGTCTGGACCTTCTGGTGCCTTGCCAACTATCTATCGGCTACTTTACAACAAACGACCCATATCTGGCTTTTAAGTACACTTCTCAATTCTACTTGTAAATGCCTTTTCCCAGGCAATCAATCCAAGACAGATGCTAGAAAGACGAATACAGAGCAAGGAAAACAATGGCAAACATCCTCTGAAGGCAGCCCTGGCACAGCATCCGTATTTTTTTGCCTTTACTTAAAATAAATGGTGTTTCACACCAGGTGTGACAACAGAGCCTCAGTAGCCCCCTTTATTCTTCTCTGTACAGCTGCTAAAGCAACGGTAGGCATTTAGTCTAGACTGCTTGCAGTCTGATCCTGCTTTTGGTTCTTCCTTCAAGAAGCTAACAGCAACACAGGAACAAGACCCAAGATCCACATTTGGAAATGTCTCTCAGCAATGCAGGAAGACTCCCCGAGGCACCTGAATATTGCTGCTCACCCAAAAGTAAAATTTTAACTTCTCTGGAATGAATTCACAAAGTCTTTTTGATATTCACCCCATCCTATCTCAGTCCTGGGTTGTGCTGGCTCTAGGTTTCATCTCCAGGTCTTTGTATTCTGTAGGTATTGATGCAGCTATATCCCCACCATGAAAGCCTTCAAAGAAAGGGTAACACCGCTCAGCTTTTCAAAGCTGAAAAGCAAGCAGGGCAGCAGTGGGTGGGCTTGTCCCCTTTAACAGAGACTAGCAAGGTATTCACCAGGAGATGTGTGAAATGGATGAAGAGAGACAGGTTCTGGCTACGGCTTTTATGTGGCCACTCACACTCTGAGCAGAGGACAGCCCCAATCCAATTTGTTGCGAGGCTGAAGGACAAAATGAGCTGGCACAGGAAATAAGCAGAGAGGGGCCAGTGACCAAGCTGGGTAGATGAAAAAATCCCTTCTTTTGAGAACAGTGCTGGATTAAAACATACATCAGACTATGGCTTCAGCATCCCAAATGACATCTGATCTCTAGGCACTCATGACCATCTCGGTAGCCACCACGCTCATCAGGTCCAGGGACTGACAGCTCTCAGTCTGCTGTGGTTGGTTATGAAAAGTAGGACAAACTGAGGATTTCTTTCAATGACTGAAACACCACAACCCCCAAACAGACAACTGACAGGTCTGAAACAAGACTTGCCATTTTCCATCACGTCAAACTCCATTGGGAGCAAAGCCTGACAGGGAAACCTCGCACTGTCATCCATCAGTGATGGATCAGGATGAATCAGTACGAATCTTCTGCCATTAATGGATTTCCTTCTTTGCGAGGAGGAAACCTCCTACATCTCGCAGCTAAACAACTCAAGCTTTGTTTTCAACAATGACCATGATGTTGTTGTGCAGTCAGATGAAATGAAGAGTAAAAATGTGAGTGCTGGTACAGCTGCTGTGTGGGTACCTGTTTCTATCACCATTATATCCTGGAGGCCTGGCCACTGAGCAGGACCTTTGTCACAGTGCTGCATAGAGAGAAAGTATAAGGTGGTAATTTGCCCCCCAAAAGTGTACAGAATAGTCTAGAAAGTACTAATGCTTAGGCATCTAAAAAGAGACTTGCAGTTATATTCTGTGAAAATTAGATTTTGAATAACTGTTCTCCTGTATATTGCAACAACAGACTATATCTGAAATTGTTTTCTAAGACTGACTTTATTTGGAGGTTCTGCTCACATTTTAAAATTGAGACACTCCTCCTGCAGTAAGCACAGATGTATGACACTGTCATTTGTGACTGTACTCCTGCCAAGAACATTGGATTCCAATTAATGGTTCATCCAAGGTAACAAAAACCAGCATGTCTACGCAACAAGGACTGTCAAGGGAGCAAGAGAATTCTTATGTAAACTGATTTTATTACTATGTAAGCAAAATAAAAGTTCAAATTAAGTGTACAGTAATACAAAATATTACTATTTTTGGAATAAGCAGGGAATTAGGAAGTATGCAAATCTGCCTATTTCCCAGAAAAAGGGCTGTGGAAGACTAGAATTTGCAATACTCCCAAAATATCTCAGTATAAAGATGAATTACTGCTTGCTCCTAAGCACCTCAATGGTTAATATGTTGCTTTTTCCATGGAAGAACTGCAATGTGTATCATGCTGGTCTGTCTATCAGGCAAAGCAACCAGAAGCAGAGATAGCTCCAGGCCCACTCAGGCCTGATCCTGAGTTTGTCTTCAGATCAGGACAGAAGAAAACCACAGATGATGACCCTGTGCTGGCTGGTCCTCACCCACAGTGTCACGGCAATAGCTAGAGATGCACAAGTGCAGAGAGATGCAAGGGCACCCTATCTGCCAAAACCAGGGGCTGGCAAGCTGGCATCATCCCAAAGCTTCCTCAAGCCAGTAATGGCAACAAACCCCAGCCATGGCAGAGAACACATAAGCTACTCACAACTGCAAACACTGAACCACAGTAAAAGACTCATTAGTGACACAATCTAGTTTCACGTACTCTTTTCCAGCTAAATCACCACAGAACTTTTTGGAGCCTGAGACTGTCCCACTTAAAACACATCCAGTACAGTGAAGTCCTAACCACTTTACCAAGCCAAGTGCAATCAAGTATTTAAATTATTCAGAATACTAACATTACATTTAGATAATATGAAATAAGCACCAAAGTGAAATCTCAGCTCTTTTACTCTTCTGTATTCTCCCATTGCATATACCCAGCTTCTAATTAGCTCATTTAATGTAAAAAGAACAGAGCTCTGTGCAGCTAAGAAAATAAAAGTCTCGAATTCCATTTCACATGTCTCCTGGTCCCTTCTCTCTAAGCCCTTGTTTCACTTGCTGAGTGTTACTAATGAAGATTAGTTTATTCAATCTATCCCACTTTTCCCCAGCAGCCTGAGCTGCCTGTAGCCACCTGAAGGAACTGCTGCCAGTCCTGCCTTTGAAATCAGCAGCAGGTTACAGGAGAATATGCCCCAAGCACCACATATCACTCGTGGCATTGGCAAATCAAAGCTTCCAGTTCTGCAGGAGAATCTAATTACTAGCTGGAGCTTTTGGGACACAGCTTGAAGTTAATATTGGGGGAATAGAGGGCAGATGATGTTTAACTGGCTATTTTACTTGAAGTGTTTTCTTCTTTGTAAATTATTTTCTGTGGTATCAGGTTTAAGTTACCTAATAATTTTCCTGTTATTGCAGGGAATGAGGAAAAATCATCGGCCACTTATTTGAGGCACTGCTGCCCGATGATTCAGCTGGAGCTGAATTTCAATCCATCGTTATAGTGTGGTTCTGAGCAGAACTCCCCATATAATTTTTGCTTTCTGATCTTCTGATGTTACCAAGCTCCAGTGCTATCATAATGCAAATAATAAAACATGTGGACTATATTTTTTCTCTTTTCTTAAAACCTAAGTTTGAGAAAAGAAGAGATAGCAAATAGTAAAAATCACCAAGTTGACAACTACAGCATTAACCTGGAAGATGAGGAGAATATTTAGGAGAAATTATAATAATTTTATAAGAAATGAGATAAAGAATTGCAAAAGCTACCAAGAAGACTGTTTTAGAATGAAACCAATGACAAGCATCATTTAAAATCTACTGAACAGGTTTCTTGTGATACACAGAAAGCAGACATAGGCAACAGTCTTAAATAAAAGAGCTTTTTCTTTTGTGATCTTTAGCTACCATTAGTGAAAATTGCATAGCAAAACCCCTAAAGTATACCAATGATACCTTACTTTTTTTCACGTAATTGAAAGCAAACCTCTAATGTTTTGGTTTTTCTGTCCTACTGCAACTAGAATGAATTGTTCAAAAACACACAAGCTCTCTTAGTTGCTGCTAAAATTTCAGAAATATTTGGACAATAAATAGTCAGATAAAAAACTCTGTTAGCACAAGAAGTCTTTTGCAACAAACTTCAGTAAGTCAAAGAAACATAAGCAAGTATCTCCATCAAAAAAAATTAAGCAGAACTAATGAAACCCAAACCAAGCAACTAAAAACCTGAAGTCCATAACATTTTCTTTCTCAGTGGAGGAGGGGAACTCCGTGGTATGACAGGGCATGTCTGCACCATGGTACTGCACTGACACAGCACCTGAGCCTTCCCTCTCCTGCCTCTGCTCAAGTCCTAAGTTTCCATAAACACTCAGACTCCAACATCTGTCCTCACATGGAAAAGCTGCTGGGAACTGATCACAACTTTTCTGAACACAAGATGACACAGCAGAGTGAGAAGATCTATTAGCCTAACTCTGCGAGGGGTTTAAACCCCACAGAAGAATCCTAGGCTGCAGGAAACTCTCCTGGTTGGTGTCCGACCCAGCAGGTAATAATAAGCACCATGGATTTCAGTGCAGCTCTGCATGGAAATGCAGTTTTCACTCATCTGTTTCCTTCCTGCATGCTGCCTGCTCAGTGGTTGTATGTATGTTTTTGCTATGCAGAAATTCAAAGAATATTGGAGGGGAAAAAAAAAAAAGGATTTGAGGGGATCCCATGAAGCAGAAGCAGCAGGTTTTTTCTCCTAATGTTTTCTCAAGGTGTACAATCACTTGCAAGAACAAAACCAAAAGTTAGAACTAATGAAAAGCCTTTTTTACTCCATGTAAAGTAAAGGCACTTTAAGTGCCTTCCATACAGGTTGTTTCATGTTTGCAGGTCCTGGGTATACAAAGCTGGAGCAAGGCTTTGCAAGGTTATGGCAAGCGAAGCAATTTGCATCACCAGGGCCCTACATAACAGCTTTAGGCTTCTTGGTAAATTCACTTCATCCTCTGATTCTTAAAAGAAAAAACACTAATGCATCATTTGCAATGCTAACCACAAAAATATGAAATCTTCTGCTTCAGCATAAAGTTGGATACATAAGGAAAATAGTTGTTGCCAGAACAAGAATATTCCTGTGTTCTCCAGTACGTTTGGTGACTTAAGTTCCAAGTCAGTCATCTGGCATCTGGTAGCAAGCTTTCTGCTAAAGCCAGACACAGCTTTAGCTGTGCATCTCTGCACAGCAGAGATGTTCCCCACACATGCAGTGATGGAAGGACCTGGCTAACTCCAAAACAAACCTTTAAACTTAATTTGTGATGCAGAATAGCAACAAAAGGATCAGCTTTTCATGAGAATTGAATTAAAAATTTAAACTAAGGTAAATCTTATAATTTTAAAAACAAAGTGAAATTAAACTCTTAATTCATAAGATGCTAAAATCACAGTAGTTATTAACCTAACTGGCTTATTATTATAGAAAGTCATCAAATGTACTTAGCATGCTTTAGAGCCTTATAGTCAATTAATACAGCATGAAATTGAATCAACTCAAGCATCTAGAGACACGGAACCTAGATTTAAATGAAAACTCCAGCCTCATCTACCTCAGGGTCTGAAAATTTGGGGCCACCTACCACATTTTCTTCATTGCAACAGGCCCAAACTCTCATTTATATCCCATACTGAATTTACCCAGAAACAACTGAAAGAATGGGAGAAAACCATCCCCATGATTAAATTTCACAGCAGAAGCTAAGCCCAGTGGGATTTTCACCCTTTGAAGAGATCTCTGTCTGACTGAGGGCCAGATTTTCTAAAGTGATTAGTACCACTGGGGCTGAGTTTTCAGAACTGCTTGAGCTGCAGTCAGACCCTCAGAAGAAGCAGACGATTTTCGAAGCGGCGCTCGGCGCTCAGTTTCCTGTGAGGAAAAGCGCGGTGCAGGAGAGGCGGCTCCCCAGGGAGCTCCTGACTGCCCAGTACTCCTGAAAACCCGCACCTGTACTTGCGTGTTTCAGTGGCAAACACCGGTGCTTACCTTACTGTGAACATGTCCTAAAATAAGGTTGCCAAGACACATGCATTGCTGGCCAAAACCGATTATTCTTTATCACAGCAAAAAATAGGAAGGGAAATACTGTATTTTCTAATATCCCAGAGTATACTTCGCAGAAAATCTGCAAGCATTTACAACATTTTTCAAAGAAGAAGAAAGTGCTTGTTCAATGCTGCATGTGAAAGCAGCTTACTGGAAAAGATGAAAATTTATTATTGCCAATTTTGAAAAAGAAATCTTTGGCTACCAATGAATAACTAATCTAAGCTAACAATGTCTGGAAATAGTTTTTTTGGAACACACAAAACTTTCTGATGGATAAAAAATTAGGAAATTAACGTTTATTGTATTATTTCAAATGCAACTGTTTACACTTGAGGAAAATAATGGAATAATATCCACTTGGAAAGTCTTTATTTTTAAAAAATCGTTTGTAATACTCCCAAAAATTCCCTTGGCCAAAAGCAAAGAAGTTGCTTTTTAACCAGCTAGAAAAAAGAGCATGATACTACAGGCATGGGCTCAGTGTACAATAAACACCAAAATGGCTTTATAAAAATCTTTGTGAAGATCTCACTAGCTGGTAAACATTTAAAATGCACTACAAACCACTCCAGAGTGTACTAGATGTCTTCAAAATGCGTTTTAACCATGAAACAGTGAGGCATGCATAACAAGCCTTCTTCCATTGAACACAGACACGTCCCACACTTGCAGGAAAGGTGCTCAGGTGCTCTTGTTTAGATTAACTTGGGCAGAGCCACAACCCCCTTCATCCTTCCACAGCTCCCCTGCCGTGGGCAGGGACCAGGCCTACCACGAGGGCTTCAGGCCCAGAGAAGCCTGCTGAAGTCCAGCCCCCTGACAGGCTCCTGGTGTGTCCTTCCCACCACTGGGAGCTCCCATGCCCAGGTACCTCACCTCAGTCAAACGGCCTCCTGCTTTGGGTCAGAGAGAAGTGAAGGGTCTACCAGAGGTGAAATTAATGCTGCACAGAGAGTTTAAAGGGGTTACTCTTCTGCAGAACCCGGAATTCATAATCTTTCAAACTAAGGTGATGCCATACACCCATCTATGTGCACTTTTATATGCAAATACAAAACATTAGCTATTTGTTTGTGAGCTTTCATACATGCTTCATATTCAAGGAATTTGCTATTTAGGATTGGATTTTGAAAGTAAATTAGCCATGCAAACATTCTTCATGTAAGAATGCAGTTGCATTCTTTTTTGCCAACACAAACAATTTTAATATTTGCAGGTATAAAACCCTGAGTAGAGCTCTGGCATTTTCACACACAGTAAGTATGAAACTGGAGAGGCTAACTCATTTGACAATACAATCCCTATATCCATTTTTATCTGTAACAGGCTGCTCTTTCAAATTGTGGATAGATGAGTTTGCTTTCAAAAAATGACCCTTAAATTTATATAATATACCATATAATAACAATTATAAATTCAGTCATATGAAAACAAAAATTACCGTCAAAAAATGATTCTGTAGCTTGCATGCCACAATACTGAAATCTGCTGAGAGATGGAAGGTGTACAGGGTCCATTGCTCCAGACTCACATGAAATCAGTTCTAGAAATCTCCCTTGACAGTTGGGTACTTGCTCTAACCTCAAAAAATACAGTTTTTAAGCAAAACCAAGAAGGGTACTTTGCACTCTCAGAATTCTTCTCAGTTGTCCCTAAAATTTAGTTATCTCTTTCCCCTACCAAGTCTTGAACACATGCTCCTGTTTTTAAGTCCACCAAATTCAGAAAGGTTATTCGCAACAGAAGTGAAAACAATCTAAGCAAAGGCATGCAACATCAGGGTTCTGGATTTTGAGGTTTATGAACTCTCCAAGTAACCACAGTCCTTTGTGCTTTGGTGAATGTCTGTTTATACACAGAGAGAATGCACTTGGGAGGAACAAAGGGACAAGCATCCATCCTTTCTGTATCAGCTAGTGCAGAAACCTTCAAATCAGAATAGGACTGCTTTTGATTTTTGTTTCATTTTTATTACATGTAAGTTTATTATCTGATGCTAATACATCATTATCACAATATTGTGTCTCAACTATAATTATACTGTGAATGTAGCAAGTATCCTCAAGTGTTATATACTGTTTCTCCACTGCCTGCAAAAGTGGAGCAGCAATAGCAGCTGTTATGTAGTCTGGTCACCCAACATGAACAAGCAACAAGATATGCTTAAACCTTACGTATAAAGTTCCTAGTGTCTTTTGCAGATTCTTGCAAAACAGCAGCTTACAAATGAGAGAAGACAAATGATCCATTTTTGTGCCGTAGTACTGAAAACCCTTAAACAGTTAGCCTTAAATAACCACAACCTAACACACACAAAATCCTTCTGAAATCTTTCTGAAGCTGCTGTAAACTTTCTTTATTCAAACTTTAAATACAATTTGCCTTAGAGATTTTATTCCTTTAGTTATCATTGCAAACATGCTGCTGTTAATTGGTTACAGAATTTTACCTATTCTGCTTTCAGATCACAGTCATAAATCACCAAATTAATTCAAGGAAAAAGGCAATCATTCTGTATTTTCTGCAGAAACTCAGAATACAAGAGGTTATGATTTCACATTTGCAAAGACTGGAAGACTTGATGGATTTTTTTCTTTCTGCTCTCATTCCAGGACAGTACATCTACACTGGTGTCCATGCTGACACTGGACATCAAAGTCCAAGACAGGGCTATGAGCCAGATCGTTTCCATATGACACAGCCACTGGGATTTACTGCCCAGGTGCAGGCAGCAGTGGGCTCCTGCAGCTGCCTCACTGGAGCAGGTGAATCTTGCCCATTCAGGACTCAGGGAGACTGAGATGCTCTGCCACAGCACAGAGTACTTGGGTGGTACCTGTTAGAGCAGTGACTCACAGAGGAACAACACAATGTATGTAGAAATTGAACAGATTAGGAATCTGTTAAGATTTCTTAAGAGCACCATCAGTTGACGGGTTCCCATAAACAATTTATTATTATTAACTAATAGATTTCCACAGAGTAAACTGCATAAAATACCACATCTAAAAAATAGGAACACTTAAATGCACATCTGCTCTACGTTTGAGAAGATGCAATTGGGTAACCACACGTAAAGTATGAGCAAAGCTGATGGAATTGAGGGGGTTAATCAGCAGGAGAGTTGAGAAAGGACTAACACTAACCTCTGGGTAGCCTCCAACATCATGCACATCGATTCCAAGTAGATGTCCAAGTCCGTGTGGCATAAATATTGCACCCAGATGAACCTTCACCATGTCATCTACATTGCCTTTCAGAATGCCAATTCTAGTCAGCTCCTCCAGATGGACTCTGTCAGCCAGACGGTGCATATCAGGCCAGGCGACCCCTTGGAGAGCAGAAACAGGCAGCGGAGTTAACTATTGCTAAAAGTTTTTTAACAACTTTCAGAACACAGAGGTAACATATGTGTCTTTCTTTATATCAAAAACAAAGGTGGAAAGAGCAACTACATTTTCACAAAACACTTTAAACAAGACAAAACTATTTTAACATGCCTGTGAATACAGAAAACTACAAACGAGAAACAGCAGCACCTTATAATCCAGACCCATAGAGTCTCCTGTAGATGTCAACTGTAGATTGCAGTTATTTAAAATGCAGAGCACAGATTATTACTATCCTATTATTTTCAAGAATGCTCATATCCATTTAGAACATCTGACATGGACAGTAGTTTTCTACATACATTGATGATTTAAAGCCTGCATCTTTCTGGCAAAGACACTCTCCAGAAATTAATGATTCCCTTGTGTTAATAGGCTGTGTAAAACACAACTCCTCTAATACATGTACTAAAACAGCATTACAAAATACTGTTGTTTGACTAGAGACAGAGTGCCAGGACACATTAGATTGCTATTATTTTGGTATAGGATACAATTTTGTTTGACAAACTGCTGGGGAGAGGAGGGAGGAAGAAAGCAGCTCTTTTGTTAGTAACAAAGTACTGTCTTAATTAGTTCACCATGGCATTGAGTCATCATCAACAGAGCAGCAGTTGCAGAGTCAAGACAACTAGGGCTAAGGTACAGTTGAAGAATATTTTCCTTGTTCAATTTTGGCATGATTAAACAAATAAAAAATGAGCAATGTTTAAGGCCAAACTCCCACCAAGTTCTGTTTGCTTTAATCCAGTTGAACATGCAGCTCTAGGGTCTAGTGAACATAAACGTCATTATCTTAATTACATTATCACTTTTTGCTGAAAGTACTGAGGCTTCAAAGACTGAAATAAAATCATCCTATGGGAGTGCTTGAATAAAGCACTCAGCTGTCTTTTATGGCTCTGATATAAAGATCAAAATCAAACTGAGCAGCAAGTGGCTGCTCTGTCCTGCACACTGTCCACTCACAAACCCATGCAGCTTCACGCTCCCGTGAGCACTGGCTGGGAAACAGCTCAGCTTGTAATTGGTGAGCAGGCAGCCTCCTTTCCCCTCAGACCACTCAGGGACCAAACCTGCAGCCTGCTGCATGCAGGTTAGTGCCTGCCAAGCAAGGCCACAAAAGAGAGGACAGGCACAGACAAAACATCGGTTGCTACTTCCTCACAAAAGCCAACAGCGCCCAAGTGAGTGATGCTCACCCACAAAATGTGAGCAGGTTCCTACTCAAAATGTGCTATTTTTATGGTTTCCCTACTTTAAAAAGGAATTTTTGTTTTTCATTCAGTAAGAACCAATACAACTATAACCAGCTGTTCTTTGACAACTGTTCAACATATAATATAATTATTTATCTTTCTGAATATTGATTGTATTGCAATTTTCACTTCTCTAGATTCACCTGTGTTTCACAGCTCTCTCACATTAGGCTCCACTCTATTGTATGATAAATTGAAATCACTACAATCCATCACTACATTTCACACTAGAAGTATGACTGAATCACAGTTGCTTTCCTGCTTATTTTATAGTTGTGGGAATACAGAATTTCTATATCTAAGTCGAGGTTCAGCTTGTGCAGTTTGCAGCTAACTCCAACTGCTCTAGAAGTCTTCAATCTTCTTTCTGAGGACACTAGACATTCTTTCAAGATCTCTCCTGTGACTTCTTAGCTGACTATTACTACAAGTCACTTATTTTCATCCCCATAACTGCAAAGCCACATGTAACAACATCCGACCCTGATCAGATGTTTGCAGCCTCACCCTCTCTTGTTATAAATCAAGGTCAGAACCCCATGGCTGGAAGCACAACCATATCCTCGATGCTCTGCATCAAGCTAAGATGAGTTGTCTGAGAGACGGGGAGCTGAGGTGTCCATTGTTTGCAGCTCAGCTTCCCTCTGCAGCTCTGCTGGAACTGTTGGTCTCAACTCAAACCCACAGACCCCACTTAAAGAGACACAGTCACCTTTATCAAACTAAGGAAGAGATACAAAAGGAGATACAAATATCAAACTGATCAAAAATAAAAACATCAAAACCACATATCTATTTGTCTGCCAAAGTTTAACAGAGCAAATTAATGACAATATTGCCCTAACTGAAAAGACTGCCCTGGTTGTAAATCCTGAGTATTTCTAGGCACGGAGCAAATCCATTAGAACTCCTTCCCTCATCTCTACCTTTTTCTTTTTCTCTCATTGACCTAAAGTGCAACTAATTCTCCTCTCCTTCTGCCCAAGACTCTTCATTACCCATCTGTTTTGGTTTTTATTCATCTTATCTGTTTCATTAGAGACTGAGGACAACAAAAAGCTCTATTGTGAAATAAATAATGAGGCTGGTGGAAAATCTGCAGCTTTGGGCTCTCTCTTGGAGCTAGGGCAGTGCTTCAGACAGAGCCCAGCAAAATGACTCTGGACCACTCTTTTATCATCTAGCAAATGCCAAGAGCTTTGCTAGAGATATGAAATATGTCAGGTCCAGTTCTCTCCCACATGCTGCTGGAGCTGCAGACAGCACTGGGGCAGCTCTGGGCAGAGGGAAATTAAGCTTCTGCTGGAGGCACCCTGCCAAATAACACAAATCTTGGTTTACAAATAAATAGGTATTCAAATAGTCTTAATTAAAAAGCAGAGGATTTATAGATAGATTGCACTTTCTATTCTATTGTCTGGCTTCACGCTTTATTCTATTCTGATTATGGGGTGGTGGCATTAGGCCACCCCCCTCCAAGACACTTAACCTACAAGCCCTGGATGAAACACTCAGACTATTACTTGAGTGCTAAGACAAAATAGGAAGATATTTTGAGCTGACTAGAGACAGTGAATTAAGTGGAGTGACTTTCCTGGTCTTCACTAAAAAAAATGGTGATATCCTTGTCTTGTTTGATATGAGAGGATTCGCACCATGCTAGGAATAAACTTAAATAATAAGGTTCAAACATATTTCTATCCATTTTTTAAACAGGTGATCTGACAAAGAAAGAGGTTCTAAATGCAAATCTTCAAACATTTCCTACTACCCTTGTAATATTAAAACCATTAATTTTGTGAAGAGAAAAACCTATTTTATGGTACTAAGGCAAGTACTTGAAAGTATAGAAAAAAATCCACTGAAAAAACGAACAACCTCAGTTCAAGAAAGATGTCTTTGTCCATTTTATATAAAAGTATATTCATAAGTTTTATACATTTATTGCAGAGTAAACAGAACTATATGATGCTTTAAAGTTATTTTAAAACTAAAATTGTATTAGTTTTATCTAGCAATTGAAATCTTTATAATAAAATGGCCTGTGCTGTCCCAGCTGTCTCTGGGACTGACTGGCATGCTTGCACTTAAGTAAGTATACTTAAAGAGAAGAAGTCCTTGAATTCCAGCTTTGTAGATACTGAACTTCCAGTAACTGCAAAAAGCAGAGAAAGGAGGAAAAATTAAATATCAGAGTTGACAGCTTCATCAAGCTGACAACTTGATAAGAAGCCATGAACAGAATTTTTTTGTAGTGTCACATGATGTGCAACTCAACAACCTGGAAATGCCACAAGGACCTGCAGTGAGAATATGTGAGTCCCTCTGTTACAGCCCAGAGGTGTCTGTGTTCTGCTCAGCTGTCTACGCACACATCTATGTGAGCACAGCTTTAGCATGTTAAAGAAAACAATAACAAAGAAGAGTCTGCGGGCAGCCAGGGAACAATCTGCCCAACAGATTGCAGACTTGCAGATGTGAAGAAAAAGAACACTGGCTAAACGGTGCTAAATGAACATTTTGTACAAAGAATCCTTAATTCATGGAGGCTACTTAATGTTCAGGCCCTTCAGCTTTTGGATTACTGAGGGTCCAGCGGAGAGCTCTGTGCCCTGCCGCAAGCTGACGGAAGTCAAACACCTTATGAGCATTCTTGTATGGAAAAAAAGCAGTTAAAATCCAACTAAACCCCACAACAACAACTTCCACACAAGTGCCTCTACCATCAGGTGTGTGAGTTACTTCAGCAGCTGATTGTTCTGCAACACAGGCCGGCACTAACCTCCCACCACCAATCACTCACCAGGATGTTTTACTCATGTATTATTCAGGACTATTATTTTTAAGCTTTGGCGAAGTTTATCATAGTTGCAGACATACTTTTTGTGTAAGAACTTTTATGATAGTTGCAGACGTGTTTTTTGTGTAGAAAGGTTAGTTCCGTTATTATCTTTAAGCCAATTTATAAACCAATTACAGTCCACTGACAGATGAGGTTTAAAAAGCCAGACTGGAGGGTCCTTGGACTTTGACAGCTTGTACCAAAATGAGCCTGTACTCAGGAAAATCTGCTGATGAGGTGTCTGCTCCCTTCTTAATTCTCTGCCAAATGAGATACTGGGTAATAAAGGTCACTGAACCAGTGACTGGCTCCCCAAGAAAGCTCGGTTCCCAAGGCTCATCAGGCTGTGATTTGTTACCTGCCATGCAGCATGTGCTTAGGAGAGTGGTCAGGTCAAAACCCACCTTCCACAGCAAGCAAAGCACTTGAGATTCCTCGAAATACAGAGTGAACGAACCACACAGCAGCAACCAGACACTGGAGATGTCTGATAATGAAATAAAACTGACCATGGATATTAATAAACAACAAAAAACTAGGGAGGTTATTAGTTTACAGACACCATGCAAACAGTATAGCGGAGGTTTGCACATGTGTGAGGTACCACTTAAAAATGGCAAACTTTATGCACTTGGTTTGCCAAAAGTTGTTTGTTTTTTTTTTAATGTATGCCCATAAAGCTAAATGTTATCTGATACTCTTAGATATTACTGTGAAAGAAAGAAAAAAGATAATATCATTTTACTCCCTTGAAAATATTTCCTCTCTGATTATCAGTTTGCCAAACGCCACAAAATTTCAGATAAAACACCAGGTTTAAGGACTCTGGAACACCATATAAGGATCTCTGCAATAATCTGTGACCTCTTTGATCACACCAATGGAGGAGACTTTTGTGCCCTCTTTGCCGCCCCCTCCCCCCCAAAGAAATGCTTCTAGTGAAACCAGAAATCAAAAGCATTCCTGTCTTTTGATGAACATACCAAAAATTTTTAAACAATAGAATTAAAAAGATGAGTTGCTATAACACATCACACTATAAACTGTTCCCCAGTTGCTGTTAACTCACTGGTATTTTTATCCCAATGATTATTATCTGAAGTTTTATTAGAAGTTATTTGAGAACATGAGGTAGAAACAGCATACAAAAATAATTTAGAATTACTGCATGGTATTTAGTCACTTTGGTCAGAAAGTACTCTGAAAAGGCCTAACAGAATTTTTTTGGCCACTACTTAGGGTACTTTGTGGTTGTAATGTGACAATGATTAAACCGCAAATGATTAAACAGGGTTTTTTTTGTTGTTGTAGGGTGGGGGTTTTTTGCCAACACAGATGTCACAATCTTACTAAAAAAAGGAGTATGGCAAGGTTGTAGTAACTTCTCCCCAAACTGTGCTAAGGTTAAGCTACATTTAATTTCCAAGTGTCCACAGACAAGGGCAAAAGGCCCAATGTCCCCTGGCAGTGCCACTGAAATGCAGACAGAACACACAATCCCAGTCCAGCCAGCAAACCACTGGAACAGATTAAAATCTGCCAACTGGCAGTGACCATATCAGACATAAAACAATAGGTCTTTAGAAATTCCAATCAGACCCAGTTTAAAAAACAAACCAAAACATAATTTAAATACTAAAACCAATTATCTTTTCCCTCTTCACTTGGGTGCTAGAGAAACAGCTGTGGTGTTCGTAATTTTCAAGCTTTCTTTTTGGCCCACTACAGGAAATATTCAGTAGTTGCTCTGTTTCTGAACTTGGTGTCCTGCAGCACCAGGTAAGACAACTCTGCCATGGGACAAAACCCCCAAATGCTGTACTCTAACACTGGCAATGTCTGGGCCACAGTGAAGCTGTTCAAAGCTTCACATACTGTGTAGATGACCACATGGCTCATGGGGTTGAGCATTAGATAGCTACATGGATGCCTAATTCAGGGATGCAATTTTAGACTGTTTTATAGTTGTGGCATGACTGCAACTGGCTGCCATATGATGAGAAGGGCCTGTTAACTTTCCCAGCCCAAAAGGAAACAGAATTTGCTGCTGTGTCACACCTGCAGACACCGACAGTTCTGACTGCAGGGATTACTAGACCTGACCCTGCCCTGTGCCTTGGGTCTTGGTGCCACAGCTCCAAACCAGGATGAACTCCTCAATAGTCATTGCTCTATTCCCTCTATTGTACTTGCCTTACAGGGATGAGAGTTACTGGAGGGAAACAGAGATTGCTCCTCATCATCTCTGAAATCTGGACTTCTTTAAAAGGCTGAACAGCCTTGTGCTATTCAGCTGTACTGAGACACTCTTTTTGCATCAGTATGATGCAGGTTTTCAGCAGTCCATCTTCCCAGTTGTAAAACCTGCACAAGATGAGCTGCCACACATCAGAAGCACCAAGAGGCTAACATTCTGCCACGCAGAAACATTAAGAAAAGCAATATGAATAGATGCAGATGTGGAGCAAGAGGGGGGATTTTTTTCATGTGTGGATGCAGCACTGGGCTTGATCAGTGCTGGCAGACACTAAGGATTTTACAGCACGTTCCTTCCAAATATGTGTATGTTGAAGAGGAAAAAAGGAAGAAGACTGATAGAATGAAGGAAGTGCTTGGAGGGAGTGATTGCAGTGTGGAAACTTACCAATATTTGAAGCTCAGAAAAGACTCTGTTTAGATAAGACTCAGGGCAAACAGCATAATTTATGTCCAGCAGGTTTGCACTCTGACAGCTACAGCTGATGCAGGGTCAAGATTGAAGGACTTGTGAACTTTGCACTTTAACTCAAATTATAATGTATAACAAGCACAATTCCTGAACACTGAGCTGTGGAGAAAATCAGTGAAGGTACTAAAAATCAGACAAGGCACAGGCAGCTTATTTCCCCAAAGTCACTATTAAAACCAGAATTGTAAAATATTACAATATACAGTGTGTTACATTAGGGAAAAAGGATTAAAAAAAAAAAAGCCTTTAACCAAAACCCATTCAGTATAGAAAGGCTAAAAAACCTGCAGCCAATTTAGGCTGAGTCTATAAAGATATCTAAATGTATTTGCTTGTGCAAGCCACACTTTTGAAGAACCCCTGAAAGGAGTGAAAAAATCTACATTAAGCCAAGCTGGAAAGCTGCAGGTTTGCCCCTGAACTGTGGCAGCTCCTGCAGATGCTGCTCAGGTATCTTGAGATGACAGGGACTTCAGGGCAGAAAGAACCAACAGTTTTAAAGTGCCTGTTTTTATACCCTTAGTAACTCAGCATTATTTTAGGCCTCTGAATGCTGCAGCGGTCACTGTCCGTGGGGCAGCTCCTGTCTGCCACAGCAGGAAGAGCAGCTCCCAGGTTTGCAGTCACAGAGCTTGCACTTCAACAGATTGCTGCTTTCACAGAGGGCCTGCAGGATCTACTGAAGCTGGCAGAAAATACTCCCTTTTCTTTCACCTCTTGCCATAGGTTCCAGCTGTGCTAGACAAGGTTAGGTTACGTGACCAGCAATGAGAGCTGCAGGAATCAATCACATCATTTTTATTTAGTATCTTGAAAGAATCAAGAATTTCATCTTGATTGTCAGTACTGTCTATGCACCCTTTAGTGCCTTCTGCTTTTATTTCCTAATTAGTAGCCATGCCTTCACCATTTATACTGACAAAACCAGAATTAACGTACCACAGAAAGCTGTACTACCTTTGCTGGGTCCATCCCAGAGAGTCTGTATTCAGCTTTTGTTGAATTTTTTGTTTGTTCATTAATTGATGAACATTAATGCCAGCAAAAAAGTACAGCCAACTCCATTCAACAGAGAAGAGAGAGAGCAGACTACAAATAGCTTTTAAAAACATACATTGACAAGATTTACTTTCTAATCTGTCTTTCAACACAATAACACATTCTGAACTTCAAGGGGGGGAAAATAATACTGCAATATCGTTCAGCAAGATTTGTGAATATCAAGTATTGGTTACAAATTGCCCTAAAAGCATTTGTTCTTCAGAAGAACTGGCATAAAATCTTCAACTTCTGTCATTAATATTTTATTTCTGAGAAGAATTGTTTTGCTGCAGATATTACAGCAGATCAATAATGATCAGCAGTGCTTTGACTAAAATATGAAATCTGAATGGGAATAATTCATATGGGCATCTTGAAATTATACAAACTGTAAAACAGATTGTGCTCTCATAGCCTTCCCTGTTGTGCTGCTGTCAAAAATTCCAGTTTCCTTTCTTTTTAAAAATTCACCAAAATCAGCTACTGTTTTTATACAGCACAAGAGAGAAGCATGACCACACAGCATTCTACTAAGCTCAACTCTGGACTACACAAAATAAAACTCAAAATTACTTCCACGCGAAAAACACCCATCGCTTGTGAGTAAGAATCTTGTACTTGGGAGGATAAATATTAGTAACAGTTACAGTTACTTTCTTTAGGTATAATAGACTTCAATCCTAGTTGGATACAGTGCCAATTACTCTAAAGCAGTATTAAAACCCAAAAATAAATCTGAATTATAAAGAAGTTAAAGAACTGCTGTGGACAAAAAGAAGCAGTAATCTGTGAAGCTGCAAATTTTGAATTTGCATATGTTGCTAAGCACAACTCTGCTCAACTTAATAACAGAAACACCTATGGGTAATATGATCTGCTATGCCAAATATATACCCTAGCTATTAGTTATCAATTAAACAGTTGAGTTATTTTAATCTTTGGTCTTAGTACTATTCTACCTGAACTGGATTCTCCGCTATTCTTTCTTTGTTAGAGGCATTTTACTAGAAAATAGAACAGGGAATCATAATGCTACTTTGAATTCAAATCGTGACATTTTTTGTTGTCTAAATAGGTTATTTATGAAACTGGTAGTGGTTCACTAAACCCACCTACCCTCAAAAGTCTCACTGAAAGAACTGTACCTCAATATTTAGGTACCAAAGGAGGACACACCATCCAAAATCTACATTCTGTACTAAAATACAGATCATTCACCCCCTATAGTCCCTGGGCTTACCCCTCTACCCCCATCAGCTTCACTGCTTCAATCCTTTCGCATCAGGCAAACAGGGAGGCAAAACATTAGAAAATAAAGTGGCTTCTTCACTTTGTCTTTCTAATCCACAACATTCCTTGGAAGGCTGTACACTGGAAAACTAGCTAAGATCCCCTCCATTGCAAAACAGTTAAGAAGTTACACCACTAAAGAAAACCTGAAGAAATCAGAAACACACAAAGAGTGGTCAGAGTTTCACAGAGCAACTCAACTCTTGTGCAGTTACAGCTGCCCAGAGGACAAAGACCACATGGGATTAACTTTGTTCTGCATCCTGCACCTACAAATACACGTCCTCTTGTACCAAGGGGAAACCAGGAGTGGCCGACACGCAAACTCCAGGCAGGACGCAGCAGTCACCCACAGTAACACGCTGAGCCGGGTTCCCAGGCTGCCTACGGCAGGTGGCTCACGGTGCACCTCTCATGTTCCATCCTAGAGATCTTCCAAGGACTGTTTCTGCTGGTCTTTAAAGGAAGTCCTCAGAGTCAGACCTACTGAAAGGCCCCCCTCTGAATCATTCTGTACCTCAAATTGTTCATTTCAAAATTGTCTGAACGTGAGAAAGAAATGACGGAGTGAAAGGGTTGCTCCTAACATTAGAGAAACACCTTCAAACACCTACTCTCAACTGCAAAATGCAAGACTTGGCCTAGTGAGGCACCTGGAGCAAAGACAGAGGAGGGACCATCAGCTACAAAGTACTTTCTGAACCCCAGGCCAGACATTGCTGGCCTGTGCTCACTAGGTGTTCAAGCCTGCTCCCCTTGGCCTCTATATCTCAAAACACCTGAGTCTTTTGGGAACTACTCACTTCTTTGTGTTTATTTAGCACCTACAGCAAAAGGGTACCCATTTCTGGTAGGCTATGAGGATCAGCTGGTATCTATATGATTAATAAAAGGATCTTTTATTTGCTTGTCATGTGGGTCTACTTCTTTGCCCGAAATGTTTTTGACTGTACTTGAAGTGTACTTGACTGCACTTTCTTGGTCAAAGATTATATGGTAATCCTGGCATCAATGAAATCTGCAAAGTCTGATCTTTGATCCTGGAAGACAAGATTAAAGAGCTTGAAAAAGAACCCACGTCTTTAAGTGAAACTGGATTTCTGGGAAAACCATACACAAGGAATCTTCCAGTCCTAACATGGAGAAAGCTTGATCTTGTGTTAACAGAGATGTTAGCCCCGGGATGGAGATTTTCTTCAAGACGTTCCTCAAAAGCATTTATTGGAAAAGCTAGAGGCAAGAGAATACTCACTGTCTTGGATAGTAAAATGCAGAACTTGAGATATGCATATAAGATAAGCTCCAACTTGAAAAAATGCAGAGATACAAATCCTATAGGGAAACTCTTTGGTAATGGATAATGTCAGTATCCTGGAGGAGGAATTCACACTGCACATAAACTGATGTGATGAACAACAACTTCTGTGCATATTTGGAACTAATTTTTATTTTTCATTTTTTTGAAACAAACAAACATCAATCAGCAAATATTCCCAGCTGCATTGCTAATGTCTAAATGCAATTTTGATTCAATGGGGACTCTGTATACACAAGCTTTTCATAAAAATGTAGAGATAGGGACTTGAGTGGCTGCCAACCTAGCCTTACTCAACTGTTCCTTGGGAGCAGTTTTCTAGACAAGGAGATCTTTTTTGAAACTGGAATTTAGGACAATAGACCTTACAGAGTGAGGTGTTTAAATTTCTCTTCATGCACCCCAAATATTAATGTATATAACTGACAAGACTGAAAAAAAGTTTATCCTGTTATTTTTTTTAAACATAGATTTTGCAGTAGTACCAGGCGTGCTGAGCACAACCACCTCCCTTCCTTGCCCTTCTCCTGTGATTTTCCATTAGTCTACAGAGAAGACAGAGAGTAGTGCTTGGAGGTCCCAGTATACAATTGCAAAAGGATGAAGATGGAAAGTATGTGATTGCTCCAACATTTAGCTCATTAATCTTAAAGACTCTGTTTATGCTCTAGTGCATTAATCCAAAATAGTTCTAATTGCAAAGCTCAGAGATAGGCATACTTCCTTTTCAGTTCTTCTCAACACAGGAGCAACTTAATATATTTCAGAAACTTCAATGTTTCTACAAACAGAAACTGTACATAGAAACTTTCTATATGTAGCAACTATACTGTCCTCATCAACAAGGAATTATATTTATAGAACTGAAATGATTAGTATTTTTTAAATGCTTAAGATAATAACTCAAACAATAAATAGCAGAAATCACTTGAGAGGCTGCACATGATATAAATACACAGTCATTTGCTGAAGAATAAAAGAGAAGCCACTCCACAGAAGCTTCCCCAACACTACTGGACTCGTATGTATCACTGACAGTAACACATTGGTCCAAGAACACAGTAGTGCCCAGAGCTGGGCTAGGAATGATTGCACTTCACAGAGAGACACTCCAGCCCAGCACTCCCTGTGGGCTGGCAGCACTACCTGCCCTGGGCAGAGCCCGAACTGAGCACGTGCTCATGGATCCTCATCAGCATCTCCTTTGCCTCTGTCACTGGCATTTCCACGTGCATGTTTCGCAACACAGCATGGAGTGATTCAGGTTAGGAGGGATACCAGGAGGGTACCAAACCCTGGCTCAGAGTAGGGTTAACTTGAAAGTTAGATCATGTTTCTTCAACAAATTGTTTTCTTGAGGTTTCAGAGAGGGACTTACAGCAAAACAAATTATTTCACACTTTTTTTCAAATAGATTGATATTAATTCCAAAGAGCACACAATACTGGTCTCCCAGGTGTAACCAGTGACAAATGATGGATAATGAAGCTAACACATTGACACTGGACCTAACTTATGCAACTAGGATAAAAAATGGAATGAGATAGATTTAAGAACCATGCACATGTGCCCCTTCCAATCCTTCAGATCTTTCTACTATCAACAGACATGTCCAGTTTGCTCACAAAAGAGTCTGATCTACTCCTGCAGTTCAGGCTTTCAACTGCTACCATGAGAGGTGTCCACTGGAGGTGCTACAGACATCAAAGCTGAGATCTCGCACCCAGCCCGTAACCACTGCACTCTGCAGCCTTATGCCTACTGAGGGTGTGCTACACAATACTTTTTTTCCACCACAGTTTGCCTTTTTAAGCCTGGGCAATTACAGGGGTGGGGGAGAGCTACACGAAAAGCAGTAATTTTATGGTTGTAGTCAAGGACTCCGGAGTTGAGCAATATCAACCGACACTGTCTGTGTGAGCTTTGCTTGGACCCTTGGTGCTGATGTGTTATGGTTCCGTCCTTTAGTTACATGAACATCTACTCCTTTACACAGGATTTCAGTAGTACCAAGGCCTTTTTGATGATGCTGCCTATTTCAGTTCTACAGTAAAATCTTTAAAAATTTTAAGAAAATTTCAATGACACTCACCAGAGGAACAGACTCAGGGCTATGTTTTGCAATGTAGGCAGCTGGCTAAAGGACAGAAGACCTCATGCAAGCCAAACTGCAACATCCATTCACGTGTTACTACAGACAGGAGAATTCACATGGAGGAGAGCCTCAGAAGTACCAGTGGAAAAGCTTCCACCAGACCAAGCAAAGCTTCCCACCAACTACAAGATGCAAATCCAGAGGATGTCCAAAGTTCATTTACTTCTAGGGCTACCTTGTTTCCAGAAGACTCCAACCTCCAAGGCAAGCATAGCTCTTGATAAACCACTGAAGATACCTGTTCCTTATTTACCTCCTCTTCCATCTATTACAAAAGCTGAAAACAAGCAGGGAAAAACCCAAGAGATTTCACAAACAGGCATGCATGGCAAATGCACCGAAATGTTGCCTCTGGGAATTAGCAACCTTTCTTGCACTGTTGCCTTTTCCTGGTCTTAAAATTAAGAACCAAACACAGTTAGGTGGAAAAAAGGGTTTTACCTCGGTATTTATTGAAGGATCCTTGCTGCAGCACTCCGTCCCGGTGGAATGCACCGAAAAGCACCCCCAAAGTGCACGCATGCACCCCCCGAAAAACACATACAATTTTAGGCTTTACAAATTAGCATATCTATCAAAGATTCCCCAATGAGAGGCTCATGTGAACCCCCCATCCCGAGGAACCTTCCCCTGGATGGGCCTATCTTAGTTTACAGGATGCATTCTGGAGAGGACCTTGGTGTCTGGGGTGTTCTGACCCTTGACTGCGAGGCTTCCAGGATGTTTGGTCTCCTGGTTTAACAAAGGCTGGGCTATCTAACTTATGGAATTATAAGTATGTGGGCTAAAAAGTATTAGGAATACATAAAGCTATATAAAAGAGTATATAAAAGGGGTATAAAAGAAAAGGCAAAAAATCATCATAGCATCAGCACCAGACTCAGATTCCCAGGAGGATGCTATGCAACTTGCTTCAAACACAGGGTTTTTTTAAAATTTATTTTACATTTTTTCATTAATCATTTTCTTTCGTTTTACCAGAGTTTGGCTTGACAATCTGGAGTGTAATTTGCAGAAAGGCTGGGCATTCAACAGCTGTAACAGAGGTCAAAACAGCTGGGGTTTGAGCAAGAGCAATGCTCAACTTCCTTAAAAAAGATCTTGAGTATGATTAATTTCAATCTTGGAATCCCAAATGAGTCAATGGCTTTTACATTAACTTCTCTAGCCTGTTGGCCCCTGCCTGCAGAAGGAGGACTGCCGCACACTTGCACATCACTAAGATGCAGTGCATGCAAACTTACTTGCCTGCCCAGCACCTGTGTACTGTTATGATGAGCGCTCTCAGAAAAAATGGTGAGGACGTTGATAATTTTGGATTCAGAGCAGGTTTTGAACAGCAGGCAATAAACAGCACCAGGCCATGCACAGAACAAAAGGTTAAACTAAATTACTGAATAGCTGATCATTAGCTCAGCTCTTACTGTTATATGCATTGTGTGAAGACAGCAGAAGGAGAAACAATGAATGTATCTACAGGAACATTTAATTCTAATCCTTGGAGGTGAAATCTCTTGATAATCCCCACTTACTGTGTTTTTGTTTACACACACTGGAATTTTGAAATGCATGAACTGAATTCATTTCAAATGAAAGTAAACTGGGAGATGTGCTCCAGGACTGCATTTAATGTGCCTCAACCTTTGGCAAATCTATTGAGATTAAAAAAGAATGCAGAAGTGAGACAAATTAGGACACTAACTTCTGGAATACTCTGAGACACGTGGCTTTACAATTTCACTCATTTTAAACTATTCTTTCTATGTAGCATACCCCTGTAAAGCAAATTGTTTCTCAAATCATTGTTCTGAGAAAGAAACAGATGATGCCTCAGCCACTGAAGGAAATGAAAGTGTCAATATTCTGCACATCCGCTCCCGTATTTTAGTTCTGTGGAAGAGGAAATTTATTGCAGATGGACTTGACACCATTAAGAATATCCCCTTAGTAGAAATGCAACACTCCTCTCTGGCATCTTGGATCACAGGCCTGACTTTGTAGGAAAGACAATTAGCCCACTGCCACACAAGTGCACTTTTTTGACTTTCCCTTCAGTGACAAGCATCACTGTCTTTCATCAGTGCTCCATGTTCAGTGGTTTCAAAACTGCTGAGTTTTGAAATTTTGAAACTGAATAAGTCTTCTTCCCCTTTTATTTTAAACAGATTTTGTTTGTGGCAGAAGTTGTGACAACTGCACTGAACTTGGGCTATAATCTCACAAAGAGCATTTCTTAACTTCTAGAATATATTATTTGCCTTGCAGAAGGAATTCTGTTCTTGCAGTTGTAAAGTAAGGAGATTATGATTAGAGCTGCTTGTACATTTGAACCATGCACAGAATGTAGTCAGATGAATGCTTCTCTATAATGAAATACAATGTTTTGGAGTATTTTTAAAATTATAACAACTGTTTGGATATAGAAATACAAACAAAATGTATCAGGACGTCTATTATCCCTCAGAAAGTACCTTCACTCAAAAGTTAATTAGGTTCATATGAGAGCCAAACCGACAAAGGAAATGCAAATCTCTGAAAATTACACACACCTATATAGAATGTTTAAGGTTGCTAGCAAGCTGTGTCCTTCCATAAACACAGTTATGTAACCCAGTATTTGGTCAGTGATTCTCCCTGAAGTACTCGCTCCCTATCCTGCAGTCAGAAAGACCCTGGGAATCATTAACATGCTGATGGCAACCACTACATGTCCCCTGTGACCCTTTGCCACAAGGCACAATTAAGGCCCCAGTTCTGCAGCTGGAGATAAGCAACATTTCCTACAGCTGCTGACTGTGCTGTGCCCACTCTCACTCAGCCTGCTCCAGAAATGGCTCCTGCCACCTGACTAGTCACTTGGCTGGCTTTGATCTTAGGATCTCTGGGAAATGAAGACTAACAAAAATAACAGCAAAATTAACATGGGCTCCATAATCCAGAAAATCTCACCAAAACATGAAGGCTCTGGATTTTAAATGTAGTGCCTCTAATCCTGCAACCTCCTCTGCCTCTTCTAGTGGAGACCTGAAGTATTACAGGGAGAAGAGACACTTGTGAGCTGAATTCACATAATTGTTTCCTGCTCCCCTCTGTGATAGCACCTGGCTCCCCCAGGAGCAGATCCTAGTGCTTTAGTCAAGGAGCTCACAAATTAGGTTTGTCTAAGGAGGCTGCAGCCCTTCCCCCTGAAATGTCTCACTCTGCACAGCAGTGACGGTGCATCAGTTTGCACCAGCCCCTTAAGGAGCTCTGGGGTTTCTCAGCAGCCTGACAAGTATGTGACCCTAATCATGCTATAAAGGTCAGCGTTTCCACTTCTTCTTTTATGGAACACTGGTCTTCCAGGAGATCTTAAAAACTACCTAAAAAGCAGACTTTTCAGATGGTGAAAATTTCTGCGTGTTACAGGACTCTAACTGGATCTGTAATTCGAGAGTGCAGGTTCCATTTCATTGCACTCTGAAGTACAAAAGGAACAAAACCGATGAACTAGTCCACAGAATATTTTCTATAGATACAAAATTCATGATTACTAGTCTCATGAAGAGTGTAAATGCATTTGCAGCATTCTTCCAAACATGCAAGACAACAGTAAGAACAGAAAATTCAGTCCCTTTTTCTGCCAGAGATTAAGAATGATTCATCTGTCTGTGGATCTCAAGCTCCCAAAGCTAGTAAAAGACCCTTGCAACTACTTCTCAGAAATACTCAACTTAGTATGTCCCTATTTTCTGACACAGTAAATAAAGTGTTCAGCAAACTGAAAAATTCTCCTCATCACCCTGAGCACAACATCATATTAGCTCTCAAATTCTGAAGACAGTCTGTAACTTATTAGCATGAAATACTGCCAAAAATGTTACATGAAATTAAAGGTGACACTGAAATGCAAGGCAAACTGTGAAGAGGAATAGGGATGAGTCTTCAGGGGAAGAACAGAAGGTGATGAAGAATGCATATTAGAATAGTATTAGAATTTGCATTAGAATAGCAAAACATCTAGTCTCATTTTGCAGATAAGCATCAAGTGTTATTTCTCCCTTCCAAGATGCTCAAATAAACAGTGCTGCTGCCAGCCTGTATAACAGGAAAACTGCATCTGTTCCGACTGGCAATCCAGACAGCACATGCACTCAAGGCCTGATGACTGAAGACTAATACAGCACATTTAAAGGATAAGGGTGCTTTGTGCATTGAGTACATTCTTCTCAAAGACGTTCCATTAGTAATACTGAGAAATGCTCAAGTACCTTCACCAGTGACATACTCAGAATCACAGCAGCAGCTAGCTCTAAAACATTTATTTGCTGGCCTGAAAGCAGAATGGGAGAAAAATAAGGCTTTCATTAAGCCAGATAGTCATTTCAAATGAAAATGTATATTTGATGAATCAGTTTGCCTGCAATTTAATGGCATACAGTGAAGTACCCAATAGCCAGTGCTTTTGAAAGCTTTTTAAGGCTAATTATCCTTCCCAAAGATGCACACTTCATCCCCTTTTTCAACAGAAAGTTTCTATTGTGCTTACACATAAAATACAGAAAATGTTTAAAACAAACTGAAGCATGACATGCGTTCACTCGAACTCTGACTTCAGCACTTGGCATAAGCTTCCTGAGGGCTGTCAGTGTAAAGACACATCTGAGCAAAAATTGTCACCCTTAGATGAAAGGAAATTAAAAAAAAAATTAAAGTATCTTATTAATTGTGTTAATAATTGTTTCTGTGTTATATCTTTAAAAGTGTATGGAAAATGTTGCGTATCCTGCCTCTATATATTAGGAGCTGCTTAAACATGGAAATTAATTTTATCATTTTGTTCCCTTCCAGCACTTTCTAAAATGCAAACATAATTGACTTGACAGCCTGAATGCAGCTACCAAACCTCTCAATTCCTGCTGACAGGCACTGATCCTTTACCTGGCTTGACTGCTTTCATCACCGCCCGCGATGCCTTCAGCACCGCCTCATAGACAGCCCTCTGGTCAGCAGTGAACTTTCCATTGGCAGGGAAGGTGCAGGTGATGTCAGAGCCATAGCAGTAATACTCTCCTCCCATATCAAACAGGCTGAAAAGGAAACACAGGGGAAAGAAACGAAAATTTAGTTCCAAAGAAATAGTAGAACACAGCGGACCTTTCTCTTGCTCTGCACTTAAAATCATCTGCATTTTGGTTGCTTGCCATATAATCACTACTTGAACACTGTTCTAAGTAAAATGGGATGACAGTCCCTTGGAATCTCCTGGCAGAAGGGTATCTGCATTCCATGTGGCTTAAATGGACACCTTTATGGACTGTGCTGGTCCAGGATGAAAATGCTCAGAGAACTCAGGAAGGAAGATGCAAAGTACATGAAGAATCCACTTCAAGTTCCTCAGTTCCAGTTTCTAGGACTTCTTCTCAGAAGGAAACACATGTCCTTTTTTTCTTTCCTGAGAAGTGCTAGCACCACATAAAACATCCAAAACAGAATCCCACTTAACAAAGAAATGTTAACGGAATAAGGATTATGGAAAGATCCAACTGTAAAGTACACACAGCACAGCTTTCTGCATCAGAGGCAGAAGAAAGAAATTAAGTGTTTTCTTTTATGGGGACAAAAAAACTGGGTTACCCCTTGAGAAGCATATTTATTCTATACATGAATAAATGACTCACCACTGATTGCTCAGCTGCCAGAAATCAATCTACAAGAATAGCAAGTGGGACTCTACACCCTTTTGAGGACCATGTTAGACATTTGCAGTACTATGCTTCTCAAACCTGCCTGATAAGGCATTGCACAGCTTTCAGCAGGCTCAGAAATCAGTAAATAATTATTTGGACCAGACAACACTTGAGCAAATAACCCCCTTGGTTTGTCATATATTGATCACAAGAAGGCACATTTTACATACAAGACTTTGATCTTGACGCAGTATTTGTGTGACCTTCTGATTTCTATGGTAATGAGTCAGAGTTGAAATCTGTGAATTTAGGTCTTCTTCTAACCACCCCAAACAAGTATACAAGAGGCTAATCACTGTAAGAAATATGATTTTCCTTCATTGTGTTTGAAAACCTTGGAGTTTTCCTCCTCTTGCTGCTTTTTCACAGCAAGGTCAGTCAGACAAGCAGAAGACAGGGCACTCCACTGGGGCACCCTCTCTGCTACTGAGTCCTAATTACAGCAGTAATTAAGAAAACTGTGCAGTGTAGCTCTGTCCCCAAACAGCTTATGTGACTAGGTAAGGATAAATATAAGCTACCACAAAAAGTGCTATCACACTTATCTGTAGCTGATCACCATTTCCAACAAAACTGCTACTGAAAGCAATGGACAGTGAGTAAACAAAGGCAATCACGATAAGAATATTTCACCAGGGCTAGGACTCTTCTCGCTGCATTGCACACACAGATACACATTCATGAAGATTTGCTCCAAGAACTTCTAAAATCCACTCTACAATTTCCTCCATGAACAAATCTCTGCACTGAGTGCAAGCCCTGCCTGAAGTCTTCGGCAGCCTCCCCAAACTGGGCAAGGTTCAGCTGCAGAGAGACTTGCAGGACCGGAACATCAGGAACAACCCCAGCGGCTGCAGCTGCAGAGCTGCACGAGGCTTAAAGCTACAGGAGCAAACTCCGTAGGAGAGTGCTACAGAGAGAACTGCAAAGCTACCTGTGCACACACCGAGCTAATACAAACACTACATACGCTCACCTAAACATGAAATACGGAATGTTAATCCAGAAAGTTCCTAGTTGAAAAAAGATACAAAATAGGCAGCAAATGTTAGATCCACAGGGTAAAAAAACACGATTGGACACCAACACAGAAACTGTAAACCAGCCTAGCCAAACCTCAGCATCAGAAACCCCATCAACACTGCCAAACCTCAGCATCAGAAACCCCATCAACACTGCCTAAGTTTTGATTTTATGGTTAGGCTCACTTCTAAAAATAACTGAAGATATACATAAAATATCTACAGATACAGAAAAGCAGTTGCAGCAACTGAGAATCATGGAAGAAGCTGCTACGTGCTGTAACGTACCAACAAGAAACAGATCAGTTCTAAATCTTTGAACCCATCCCAGACTGACCCTTTCAAATCACAAATCAAATTTCAAGACGCTTTGTGGGATCTGCAGCACTTCTGTGGCTTAACTCTGTTGCATTTACAAGTAAAAATGTCCATTCGGCACGGTGACAGTAAAGCTGTGACTACTGCAAGTTGCTAGGCTTTGTATATTTTATTGTCTATTTTACCTGCAAAGCAGTTATTCTGAACTTACCAGAGGCAGAATTTTAGCTATGTCTTTAACCTTACAATTATCAGCATTTTCTCACATGCATCACTCAGTGGCTGTTAAATAATTTTTGAGTTACTGGAGAACTGAGCAATGGAAAAAAACCATCAGAAAGCTGATGATACACCAAAACAAGGCTCACAGGCTAGGAAGCCTGTTTAGGTCTCTTGGCTTCCAGACAAGAGGAGACATGAGGGAAGATGATCTTTCAAATTCCACCACAGATCACAACACACCATCCAGCCTGTATGCTTCAGTGAGAAAGCATCCAAACCAAATGGGACATCTGGGAGGTATTTTGGCTCTTATTGGGAATTCTCTTCCATTTAACTTCAGTCGGGAACATATCCATTAGCTAAAATGTTGCCCAAGACATGGAAACAGCCCAAATATTGTAGTTCTACTGAAAAAATAATGGGAAGAGAAGATCCCAGTTTCGTATTGTTGGTTGCCAGGCAAAATAAGTGGTGAAGCACATTTGTATCAAATAAAATGTATGACATCTACTATCTTCTCCTGTTGACTAACCAGAAAAAAAATTCTAAAAGAGGATTCCTTATAAAAAATACATTTATTTTACCCTGAAATTAGATGGCAAATTGCTAGGGCAAAACATACTATTAGTGCATTCTAGTTTGTTCTCAACTGCATGTAGAAAATTACCTGGCTGATCGTGTAGTTTTAAAAGGGTCAGAGACAACAACGTAATGTTATTTGGACTGTTATCAAATGTAGCAGCAAAATTAACAAATTAAATGCAAAAATGAAAATAGGCCTTATTGGCATCTTCATCTCTGGCTTACCTCTTAAGAGCTGTTAAAACAGATCAACATATGCAATAATATCATAAACATTCTCCAAACTCTATTACATTTCCCCTTTAGACAGATTAACACATCTAGCAGACTGTGTATGATGTCATTACACATACGTTGCATATACATTTTGCATAACAAAACTTAACTATAAATTCAGTTTTCTGCTGAATGATGAAAAACTTCATTCTAAAAAAACCCTTTCACCACTCCTTTTTCAGCAAGAACACAATTGTGAATTGCTGATTTCAATGAAATGATGTGTCTGAGGCTGTCAGGTTTCTGAAGCATTTGAAAGGGATGGTGAACAGAGGAGTGTTGCTGACCAAAGAGACATATTTAGTTCTATGTCAAACTTTTCATTGATTTAGCTTGAAGCTGAGGAGGTCAGCTCAATCTCTTTCAAAACCTTCTGAGAGAGAAGCTCATCTTGCTTTGCATCATTTTGTTGTGAGGAAAAGCAACAAACACCTTCATTTCAGGGTGAAAAGCACATGATGTGTAAAGCAGATTTAACAGTCAGAAGACCTGAGCACCCCCTAAAAATTCCGTGCTACTGTTTCAATTTATTTTCTAGAATTACTGGGAAGCTATACCATAAAAAAAGATGCATAGCAAAACCAGTCCAAACTTCTTGGAAGTAGAGGCATAGCTCTCCCAATGGAGGCTTCAGTTCTGTGTGTATGCATAATCTTTCCTACAAAACATGTTACAAAATACTGTAAACATTACTAACTAAAACTGAACAATGCAAAGCTAAGAAAAATCAGATAACCCGTCAGTTGCTCTACCGACAGAATGCCTTGCTTATGTACCAGTAATCCAACATTAGCCAACAGGGTCAGAAAACAAGGTGCTTTCTGCCTGCTTTGTAAGTCACCTTCAGAAATAACTAAGAGCATTTAATTCCTTTCACAGGAAAAAATCTAAATCCACAAGTTTAAATCATTCTGCACATAAACTAGTATCATAGTCAAAAAGAAGGAGAAACGTGTGTGACATGCCACAGCCTTGCAGAAAGGCTTGGCTGGACATGCCCCTCCTCAGAGCAGCTCCTCAGCCCTTGCCAGCAGGTCCCTGCAGCAGTTCTTCCATTTACGACCCAACTGGGGCTCTGCTCCCCATGCAGGAACTTAGGAGGGAAGTTTGGAGGAAATATTTCAAGTCCTGTCAATTTTAAAGTGAATACAGACTTGTAACTCAATACTGGGGCTGAAACACAACATGATGCACAAAAGCTCCTTTCCCCTCCTGTCCCTCTGAAACAAAACAGATGAGTAAGACACGGCTGTGTTACTTTCACAGAATATTGGCACCACAAAATGCAGATTTATAGTTACATTTTTCTTTTCAAGCCAAGAAAAATAATATGCATTTTGATATTGATTTTAGCTTTCTTAACCTTTGACTGTGAAGCATCATGAAACACTTTGCAAAACACTTTAAATTTGAACACTGTGGGCTATAAAGAGTCACGGTTCTTTTCTTCACTGTATACCATTTTTAAAAAATAAAGCATCATCTTCCTTTAAGCATGTGTTTTACTTTTATAGGCTTGCTGACACTTTTATTGTCAAATAATTTTGCAAACTGCCAGGCAATGAAGCAAATTATGGCCAATATCACAATGGGAAGCAGTACTTTATTTGGGATATCTGAGCCATGGTGTATGAATTGTTACGATCCAACCACCAACCCAACCCAAAGACAAGCTCTCGCAGGCATTTTTTGGGAAGCCTACAGCTACTCCCATGAGCTAACACATAAAGCTGTCACCTTCCTGCTCTACAGATCTGCTTGATCTGTACACTCAGAACTGGATCTCCTCATGATAGTTATAAAATAATAACTCTTCTGCAGTTGTTAATGTGGCAGAGCGATGACTAGGGTGAAACCCAGGTGGATGTCCTTGTGCAATGCACCCCGACACAGTGTCATACTGAGCATCACCCACCTGCAACCCACATGCTCCTCAGAGTCTGTTCTCAGGACAAAATCTTCCCTTCCCCTGGGTGGGTTTGCAAGACTAGCAATTAGAAAACTGATATTGCCCTATCTTGCTGTGCCCTCCTCACACCTCAGGTAAAACAGGTATAAATACTGAAGCACTTTACTCAGCAACGTTTACTGAGGTTTTAGGGGTTTGAGCCATTATTAAGCAACACACCTATGAGCAGCCACACAGATGAGCAGGTGCCAGCCAGTCTTAGGACAGCAGGAGTAAAGGTACATATAGTCTTCTCCTTCTCTCATTGCAATAAAAGCAAGTCATCCCCAGCTGGAGATTCATGCTGTGTGATCTCAGCAGACTCTGCTCTGAGCTCACACTCTGTGCTTTGCACTTCACACAGCAATTAAATCCATAAGTATTCACACACTAACAAAATCCAACCATTTGTTTGGCTAAACACTTCTAAGGCAATTTCAAGCTTAAGGGAACTAGGTATCAGCATTTCTATGAGATACATTTTGGAAACAGGCCAAGTGATTTGGAAATAAGGTGGTTAAACAGCAAGACCACAAGAATGAATTACTGTAAATGATATCACAAGGAAGAAAATGGAGAGTTAAGTGACACATACTTTTTCATACATTTGCATCTTGACTAGCCAAGAGTTATCAATTAAAAAAGGAACACTGGGAAAGATAACATCACAAACCCCAAGAAGAATTGGGACAGTACAGTGTATAGCCCTACCACGCTCAGGAAGAGGTTTTTTAGGAGAAGCCTTGCTGTGACCAGCTTCCATCTGACATGGCAGACAAGGAGCTTGTACTGGCTCTGTCTTGAAGCCAGGCCCAGCTCACTAGTTTAAAGCCAGCTCTTTGTCATCAGCACCCGTGGAGTCAAGAACAGCCTTAAAAAGGTGTTGGATAATACTTTTTCTGTAGGAAATTTGAGTCTGGGTATTCACAAGAAATCAAGTTTTTGTATAAGCCTCCTGTTCAAAAGAAGAGGCTGTAGCCACACAGGTAAATGCAGGTACAGAGACACCAAACAGCTACATGACCACTCTCTATCCAGCTGCAAGTTAGATAGCATGTGGTCCCACATTTGTTGTTTCTCCTCAGCTGTGTCTTTTCACATTGTCTACCTTCTCCACAGCTTTCCTATCATTGCTCCTCTTGTACCACTGTCTCACTTCAGGCTTTCCCAAACTATCTCAAAGATAGTGGGAGGCTTGTCTCAAACTCTTCTCACAGAAGATGACAACATCTGCCACTAACTAAGCTTTGCTCAGATAGGAAGAGGGTGATAAAAATAAATATCTCTGCCTACACAGAATTTTGAAGGAGAGAGGATTGCCTGCCTGTATCTCTACAATTCCAACTACAGAAACTTCAGTGGCTGTAGCACGAATACACAAAAGTTTGAGCTGGCTGGATAAAAAAATAAAAAAGAAAAGAAAGCAACCAAACACAAAAGCTTCACTCGGTGTTGGTGCCTGTACTGCTCAGTGTACCCTCACTGTCACAGACACAGGACACTGGCTCACAGAATCAGAGCAGCAGTGTGGTGGTGGGTGCTGTACCCCTGGCAGGGAGCTGTGCCCCTGCTCTGCTGCTGAAGCCCTGCTGCTGAGAGAAAACCAACAATGGTGTGTGGGAGTGCCCTCCCTTACAATGATTTGTGCCAAGCAGACCTTCAGATCCATTCCTCCCACACGATATTAAATCTAAATCTCACTGAATCCACTAAAAGAGCTGCACATAAGAGCTGGTTCAGTAAACACCCACATATTACTAGTAAGGTTGCTATTTTCATACACAGGTTAAGGAGTCCCTTGCTTACAGCATTTATCCCTTGAAGAAATTCATTACAAGATCCTTAAGCTTCTGCACTAAATAAATCTATTTCCATGATCAAATACAAGCCCTCTTCCACTCCCATGCAGTTTGCATTAATGCCTTCTTAAAAATGTTACGTTTGCCCAGAGCAAAGAGACAAAAAATCTTCTGATTGGCTTGTTCACAGATCAGTTTGTTCCCAAGTGCCATTCTCAGTGTTTCAGCTAAAGCAGAAGGATGTTTCTGATACAGAGGTGCTGCACACAAACAACAAGTACTGGTAACACCATGCCAGTACTGCTGGGTTGGGGGAAGGAGGTGGCAGCAATGAGGGCTCCACAAGACGCAGAAAGCAGCTGAATATCTCAGCCAGATCCATGCTGACAGTGTGCCAGAAAACAGGAGCAGGCTCAGGGGAAGTTCTGACAAAAGGGTTACCTATCTGACTTGTCTTTTTGCTGAATGGATGATTTTTTTTTGTCTTTACGACCCTAATTATTATCCATTTTTAACAGACATAATTAGTAAGTCTCTCAACTTACTTTCTTTAGCAGTACTCTCTTTAGCAGTACTCCTTTTAGCAGAGAGAGTTTGCTGAAAGTCAGCAGAGATGGCAGCAAACCCCAGGTTTTGGCTAGTTTCCATCCCTTAGGAGCCTCCCCATTGGAAAGGCAGTATCTGGGGCATTCATGGCTGCAGCTGACTTGCTCAAACAAGGAGCAAGGAAGTCAGAGCTGCAGGGAAGAAAAGGGTGCATGCAGGGAGAAACCTGTATTGGCAGCCGAGTACTTCCCAATCGACATGACAACAGCAAACCTCACTGACTCCTCACCAGAATGTGTCTTAGCAGCACAGTGTAAGAACAACACAACTACATTTGCAAGTTACTAAACTTTTGCACTAGACGAAACCTTTCTAGACATCTACTGAGAAGTGGAAGGTACTGAAAGCGAATTTTAAAAGTTTGGTACTTCCAATACAGGCCACAATTCTTGGGTGCTGACATTCAGAACTACAAGCCTTAGCTTTCAGCAGCTGTTTCTGGATGCTCTGACCTGTGTTGCCCAGCCTTGACAAACAACCATCGGAGATCACCTGAATAGGGGAAGGGTCAGACCTTACTTAATGATTTTACTGTAATCAAATGTCAAGTTTTCTTTGGTGTGTATGTGCATGCTCACACACACGTGTCCATGAAAGTAAAAGGCTAACACTTCCAACGTCTTTCCATGATGAAAACTGGGCCAGTGTCCAACGGCACAGGTTCATTTAGAGCACAGGTTCATTTTTAGACAGCCTATGGCTTTTTTGGTGATTGTTCAAGCAACTTCCAAATTATCAGTTCTCCAATGGAACACAAGAAACAAGAGTTTTAGAATACTTTACAGAAGCTGACAATTGAATGAAAACCCCCTGAGAAGACAGTTGCTATCCTTTCCATGGACATGCCCAAATGTTCAAGCCAAGTGTCGAGTAGTGAAGGTAACAAGTAGTATTTCCAAAAAGGAGGCTGCCCATTCCCCAGAAGAGCATGTTATTTTGCCTGTAAGAACATTTCTTTCCTATTTGACAGAAACACCCACTCTTCATGGCAGCAACTAAAGTGGAAGTACAGCACTGCATTGTGCAACTGCAATTAGAAGTACTCCTGCCCTGAACACCTCAATGGGCTCAGCCCAGATGTGGAGCAGCGCCACACCAGCAGGACTCCTCCTGAGGCTCTGCATGACTGTGCCTCTACCGTGAGGTAATGAGATTCTCTGGACAGGCACAAGAGAAGACCTAACACTGACCTGAACACAAGGACTGGGAATTACATCTGGTTCAGGGGGAATACACAGAAGTTGTGCTGGGGACTAACTGTACCTCCCCTCTAAGCCATACAGTGGTTTAAGCCAGGCAGACTGCCACTAAAATTGTATTCTGACCTACACAAACGAGTTCCCCACACCAACGAGAAAGATTTTGCTACTGAATTCTATTCAACATAACGTACATCCATCAAGAGTACTTCTACCATAATTCATGTGTATCTGTATTAAAGACCACCATAAAAAGTAGATTACAAACCCAACAGCAGCCAGTTTTTTTTCAGAATATGCTGGGAATGCTAAGCTAAAACTATGACAGATAAAACTCACAGCTGACAATTAAAAAGACATTTCACACATATTATAGACAGCAAAAATTACAAGGCAGACCATAATACAGCACTTGAAGGAAAAGCTAAAATTTGTTACAGCAAACACGCTACTAATACTTAGTGATCTGGGCTTTGGTTAAAAGGCTTATACATTTCTGACAGTAAGCAACCTCACAGCCCGAATTAACCGGTACTAACAGAACACATTCAATTACAGTAAAATTATTGTTAATTCTAGCAAATACATTTCTCTATTTTTAATCAAATTCAATTTTTCTGAATTAGCATAAAATTAATACAGTCCAATACAACAAAATGAAAAATACCTACACTTCATGAAAACAGTAAATATTAATCAAACCAGAGGAATCAAGCCAAAGGAATTATTTCAGAAATGGATAGCCAGTTAATTTTGCAATCAACCAGTAAGTAGTAGCAATGTACTTTGTATTATTATTAGAAACAAAACCATTACTACCAACAAGCTGTTTCAAAACTGCAGACTGAAAAGTTAAAGCTAACCATAATTTTTGCATGTTATTACAGCACTGAACTTCAAAATGCATAAAAGTGCATAAGGCCAAATGAAAATACTAGTCTCACCCATATAAAATAGTCGAGCATTTACATCTGACACATTAACATCCTGAGATCTTAAAAGCAGTGCTTTCAAGAAGTAATAAATACAATACTTTGTACTGTAGGATAGATGGTTTTAATAGCAGACACCGAAGGACTTGGGTTGGAAAAGGAAGGACTTCTTTTATCTGATGGCAAAAGAGGGTCAGTTCCCACTTTTTAAATGCAACATTGCCCCCACCTGGACAAATGAGTTTTGGTTCTAGGTTGATATTAATATCGTAAAACTCGATAAAATACTGAGAATTCCAAAAAAAAGTTTGGAAAACAGACACAGCAAACTTTGGTCACCTTTTCTTGTATACCTTTTTCAAGCTTACCTAAATCTTTTGTTGACTTATTGAAAGTCTTCCAATATTTTCCTGAAATAAATGACAGCCACTCAGTACTAATGGAAAGTCCTTTTATATTATCCACTTGCTCATTCCTACAAAAAAGTGAATAGTGCATTTCCTACAAATAAAACTGTATAATATTACAATAAATATGCGGATATAGTTTCAATGCAATATGTATACTGCACATGCATAGTGTCTGCATATATAAAAGATAAATACACATGGGTTATACACGAATTGTCAAATATTTTGATTATTAAAAACTGTATATTATGTTTTGAGGTCAAAGAAATAAATTAGCTAAGCAACTTTTATTTTGGCTAATGGAAGACTTAGCCATGAACAACTGAATCTGGCCAGTTCTTGCAAGAAGCAACTTTCTTTTGTGGTATTTTTCACAGAATCACAGAATGGGCTGAGCTGGAAGGGACCCACAAGGATCACTGAGTCCAACTCCTGTCCCTGCACAGACCCCCCACCAACCCCACCCTGGGCATCCCTGGCAGCGCTGCCCAAACGCTCCTGGAGCTCTGGCAGCCTCAGGGCCGTGCCCATTCCCTGGGGAGCCTGGGCAGTGCCCAGCACCCTCTGGGGGAAGCACCTTTCGCTGATACCTGGCCTAAACCTCCCCTTCTTCACACACCTTGGAGTGACCAGCCACTCCAGGGAGCCTGAAAACTGTTCCTTGTCTCTTTTCAGTCATTAAAAATAAAAAGCCCCAAACACTCATCATCTTCCCTCTCTGCTACATCCAGAACAACCTTTCACAACTACTTCTACTTGCAGCCAGGAAGAACTCCCTGTGATGAACAAAGCTTCTGAAATGACAATAGGAGAGGTGCTACAAGGATCTTTTGAGAGCACCACAGATAATAATAAAAAGAAAATAATAAAAGCTACACACAAGTGCTAAATGGAAGGAAGCAAACCCAAGTTTGAAAACTCGAGCAGAACACATACATGTAAAGGCAGTGCTCCCAGAAGGCTGCTGTGTGTTTACTCTGGCAAGCACAGGATGTTACCAACATATAAACTTGGGCAAAGCTCACCTGTTTCCACAGTGCTTATTTTAGTGCCCCCTGCTGTCAGTATTATTCTGATGCTTAAAGTTGCACTGGGATATTAAGGAAAAAAACAGAAACAAAAATATGCCTCAGAGTTAAACTATTCAGATAAAGGCTTTTTGCACTACTAGACAGATTTCCATATCCCCAGCTCTACCATTTGACTAAGCAAACAGTGCTTGTTGATGTAGTCAAGACACATATAAATACTATGTAACATTATGCTAAGATTGTACTTTTATGACAGATGTGTTTGGTTTTGTGACACTAACAAAGCTTTCTGGTACCTGAATGCAGTAAGACTATTTCCAGGCAAACCTTGTTTTCCTCTCATCCACAGCAGTGATGGCACATCATGGAAACAGCAGTAAGCTTTTGTAACGGGAGACATTCTGTTTCACCAAGGATACTGTACTCTGCCCAATGGTGTCATTGAAATCAATAAATTATTTCAATGAAGTAAGTAATCAATAAGCAATTATGAGAGTGTTAAAAGAAACAGTCAAATGAACTGAAAAACATCATCTGATGGTCTAACCTGCTCCTACTTAAGCTTCTAAAGCTAGTTTTATTTTATAAATAATAGATAGTCCTGGTGTGAATACAAGGTTAATGGATTCTCTCTTAGGTCTGCTGCACTTCCCAAGCAGCTGATGCTGGTTGTACTCCCCTTATTTATGCTTTCACCCGAGCCCTCTAAATAAATTACACTCTGGCCCTGGCTCCAGCAAGGACCAGTGTCCCCCTTCCAGCTGCCAGTGCTGCACCAGGCCCCGGCAGGTGAAGGCACCAGAGTGCCTGTGTTCCTCAGGGGTGTGGAGTAGACCCTGTGCAGCCTTGTGGTCTGCTGTTCATTAACATTGTAACTTAAGAGGATATTTCAAAATGGTAAAAATGCTGGTTTAGCAGCAGAATAGACAATTATTTTCATTATTTTGCAAAGCCAAAATGGATCTACTAGCCCCCAAAAATGTCATTAAGTGATTGAAGGTCAGTGAACCTGCCAATGAGAGTTGCTTATGAATTGCTGAATTTTCACTGAGGTACATTTGTCAGATGCCATAAAGATACCAAGACCTGCAACTTGTGACACCTGCAGAAAAGCACCTCAGGTAATAGCTGTACCTATTTCAGCTACATCTGGGGTCAGGCTGATTTTCTTACATTTCTATTATTTAAGTGTAAGCCTCATAATGAAGAACCAGTCTTTATTTTAAGATCACAGAAGCATTTTCTATTTGCCAAACATTGCAGGAGCCCTGCTGATCAACTGCAACAGAACAATCAACTCCTGCCACGCGTGTGGCACGCGGCAATGCCAGGAACGCAGCAAGGCAGGCTGCATGAGCCACCAGGCTGCAAATCAAATGCAATGAACTATAATTTTACTCAATAACTTCTCAAATCAAAACACAAAATATGCACTTCAGGTGCATACCTCTGATCGTTTCTAGAACAAACCAGAAGACCACAAAGGTGAGCAGAGACATTTGCCTTGCCCCAGGCTTCCTCTGCTGCACGTGGCTTTGATGTTCAGTGTTCTCCCTTCCCTTCTCTCCCCACTCCCAAGGATCCAGTGTGGAGTCTCACGGTGTGACTCCACACTGCAGCACTGGCACAGCAGGGGCAGCAGACAGAAGGGAGGACCCAAGGCAATTTGCTCCCACTATTTTTAAGGAAGCTTTCATTTTCCAGATGGCAGATGCTGATTAGTTCAGACAACACTTTTCATAGAAGCACACTGGCTCTGACTGAACTTACTCTGGATGCTGTTTCCTAGGGTCAAGTCATAACTTCCAGCCAAAGTCAGAGATCAGTTTAGGAAAGCTGAAACCAGAGTTTCCACCTCCCACAAGGGCCCTCTAACTGTTGAACCAATATCTTTCTGCAGTGTGAACAAAAGCAAAACTGCTCATGAGACACTCGCCCAGAAGAATGAGCCACCTGGGGGCTGCCATTCAATGAGCAGGAGTCCCAGGTGCACATTTGCTCTTGAATTCTACATAAAGGAGTCAGATCTCTACTCCTTTAATTTATTTGGGTTATTGTCTTCCTTGAGTAGCAGCTTGTAGTTTCATACTACTCCTCACCACTTTCAAACACTTTTGATTTTCCAAAATGCTGGAAGTCTCTTGTGTGCAAGGCAATAGACTGCAAACTACAACAAGCACTTTTGCTTATGACCGCACTTTCCCTACTACCAAATGCAGCTACAGCCTCAGTACAGAAACAGAAGGGACCTTGGCATCCAATTAGTAACGCAATACCTGGAGAGGATGCAGTGAACCTCAGTCCAGGGCTCAGTTCCAATCCAAGCTGTCAGAGCTTTAAGATGATACAAAAAACCCAGGATTTGTAAACAGCCTGGCCGTACACCATCACTGCAAGCTGTGATTTGGAACATTCCAAGTATAAGATTTTATTTAAAGTTAATACTGAGTAAAAGGGCCAAGCGCCCACAGGGGTGACTCTGCCTACCCGTTTATCTGGGTGACCGTTCTGACCACAGAGACAACAGGTACCTGCTTAGGAAAAGCACATTGATCATTTCAATATTCACCACAGACTTCTACAGTACATAAATCATTTATACAAAACACTGACTTGCTGCTATTGCAATATTTACTTTTAATATCCATACCAGTTAAATGCCTGTATTTACTGAACACCTAAACTTCCCTAAAAATACCGATTTCTTTCTCTGTCAATCATAGTGCTTTGTGTTAGATAGCTATTTCAATATTTAACAGATTGAAAAGGACAGCCCTGCTTAGCAAGACAGTGTGTATTAACAAGAAGTGTCAGAAATTCCCTTGATAGTCCTTTGTTTTGCCCTGGGATCTTTTAGTGCAGAAGCTGTACCTATAAAAAGCGTGGATTATGATGCAGTATCAGAGATCCAATTCCATACCAGTTTCTTACAGAAGCAATAAACCCACTTGATATAGGTTAATTTTAAAAAATGAACATCATAAAGCCAAAATCTTCTAAACCTGCCACAGCTTTTGAAGATGTAGTCGGAGTAACAGCCTTAAAAAAAGATACAAAAAATGCAACAGCACAAGTATTTTGGCCTATGATCTTCTTTCGATATAACTAAATCCTTGTTACTTATATTTTTAAAAGTGCAAACAATGCATGCACCCAAGAATTTCACAGAAGCAAAGCCTTAGTCTTTCAAATGTATTTTTTCTAATATTCAGGTGCTTAATTGACTTATTTATGATACTTACTGCACTGCACTGCTTTGTACATGAGAAACCTGAGCAGCACACTTCTGCAAAACCCATGAATGTTACTCATATCCACTAAGTAATGTTAAGAAAAAGACACGAAATTCTACTGAATAATTTATTAAAAATCATACCAAATACTCAATCTCCCAGTTCTATTACATACGATTGTATGAATAGTTAAACTAATGTTATGCCAAAACACTGGCAGAAACAGAAATAACCCTTCAAATACTCTTATCTCATTTTCAACAAAAGTAAAGTCTGTTTTTTTCCCCATGTTCAGGGCATCCTAAGACTATCCAACAGAGGGCTCCCAATAGCTGTTAAAAAGCTTAACTGAAAGCCAATATATGAATGCTAATATACACACACAAATCAGCACGCTGTCATTTTAATGCCCTCCTCTGTATGCACACACACACAACCATCTACACCCAAATCAGACATCTGTAAAGTCACACAGTGAAACCACTCAGGTGGTGCCTTGGCAGAATTTGTATGCTGCTCACGTATGCTACCTCAAGGTTTTTTTCTGAAACTCTATTTTTAACTGTGGAAAATTAGTGTGTTTTTAAATTGTCTTTACAGATATTAAATGACGTTTTCTTATTATTTTTTATTCTCCCTTGAGAAAAATACTAAGAAAACGATGTGGAGCAGAGTGTGCCCTGTGAGTACCAGCCAGTGGGAAAGGCAGGGGGCCCGCTGGGTGCTCATGCACGTGGGGCGCCACTTTGCTGACACCCACCTGCATCTGAAAAACTTCTCACCACGACCAAGGTGCAACCAGACCGTTTCAGCAAGAGGCTATTCCAGACTCTGTTAAACTTTGTTCTCTTTGTTGAGGCAGGGTTGCTGCTCAGCAGTTTTGAAATGTTGAACTGACTGATGTATTTGGTAGGTTATGGTTTCCTGATGTTGAGATATGTGAGGCTGACAAAACTCAAACATATTTTAAACACTTTTCTAGTACTGCAGAAAATAAGGGTTTGCAAAGAGTCTTGTATGAGCTCTTGTGGTTTAAGAAGGACTACAGCCATCCACTAAACTGTCCTTGGAGACTGTAAGTGAAAGATTCCTACACATACCCCTCACCCTCAGGTCTCCCTCATCGTTTAAAGACTTTGTTTTTAAACATGGGATATCAAAATGCACTGTGGCATAACTTTTCTCAGTAACATATGTTGAGATTTCCTGTATGCTACACACTTTTTCTTTTAAATTTAATTGAATGACACAGCTGATATGCTTTTATGTTGGTGTGTCCTTCCTGATCAAAAAATGCTCACAGCACATTATCTACTCAAACACAGCATAATCATAAACCAAAGCTATTGCCCTGCAATAAATTAACGTTAGTATTTGATGGGTTTAGTAAGATATTAACCACAGATGAAGATAATACATAAACTATTGTACAAGAAGCTTTAAAAAAAGTTTTTACAGTGCTATAAAGAAATTATCTATCTGTAATTCCATAAGTTCACCGCGCAGCACCTGCAGATGTGCCTGGAACATCAGCCAACAAGGCATATTTTTTAACTTCTGAGATTCAATTTGTTTTCCATAATAGGTTTTGAGCTTATCAATGATAATACTAATTTGTTTTCCTTCATACATTTACATTCCACTGTGAAAATACATACCTATGCTCTTCCTGCACAGGCTACAAAGGTAATTCAATACAATTCCTCCACTGAAAGTCAGTGATTAACTTCTCCAAAACTAGTTCTGCATTTTTATAAACAAAAGCTTTTTGACCCATGTCTTTGGAGGTGAAGTACAAAAGTTATGATCTGATATATTACACATCAGACAAATAGGTCTGTCTTTCAATTTATGGGAATGTACTTGGTGCTTCCATTCACTCTGCTTTTACCTGCAGTGATACTGCAAAGCACGTGGACATGTAGTACACGTAGAGAAAACTTTACGGCATTTGCAACTGTATTACACATCACGAAACTCGAAGTAAATCTTTACAGAAAGTTTTCGGCACAACGAAGAACTAGAAGCACCCTTCCCTGACCTGAACTGAGTTTGATCTCTTCACACATTCTAATGTCTACTTTCTTGTTGGGGTGTCTGCGTGCACATAGGTGTTTGTAAGACCTAATCCACTCTTCAATTTGACGCAATTCTCTAAAAATAGCCAACAGTCTCGTGATCCTCTACCCTACCGCCAGAGCTGAAGTTTGGATCTGAGGTTCAAGAGTAAACTGAGATGACAAATTTTGCAACTGCCCTTGTACTTAGAATATAGCCATTTCTTAAACTAAATTCTAAGTGCCTCTGATCCAGAAGTGTTTGGAACAGTATCTCCTCTCTTGCAATGGAGATGGAGGTGTACAGGACCTTTGGAAGAAACCAGAATAGTCTGGCATGCAAAGCTACCTTCTATTTTAAAGATTCAGACTTTTTATTGTTATGCAGCCATCCTTTTTCTAAGAGTACATACAATTCCTATATGGGAACAGCAGTAGCGAAACAAAAATATCAAACAAACTCTAACCCTTTTACTTACCATAAGTCTCCATCTTCAATAGCCTTATCATTTGGGGCTCCAGCATGGCCATAGTGCAAAACAGATGAGTTCTCCCCACTGATGGGCAAAAAGAAAATTAGCACAATTAATGGAAGAAGAAACATTAACACACACATTCATATGACATAAGAAGGAACACTGTAAACATCAGTGTATTCACATAAAAAGCAGCCTGTGAGAGCTGTCAGAATCCCTGCCCCAGTGTGGGCTGCAATAGCCACCCCACCACTTGTGCAGCAGAGATGTGCGTGGCACAGGAATTGTCCTACTCTGGCTGTAAGACAGGACCTTGCTGCAGAAGGAACACAGCACAGTTCTTTTGAATATTTCCTATGTCGATGACAGTGCAAAGGAAAGAATTACACACAAGTAATTTTTCAATTTATACGCACTTATTATTTCCTGGTGTGTTTTTTTGTTTGTTTGTTTTTTAAATTACCTAGTGATATTTTTCCTTATTCGAGGTTAAGTAGTCTGAGGAATAAAACAAACTAACTTCCACTGGAATAAAATCTGACATTTGAAACACTCCAGGAATCACTGGGACTAGAGAAATTGAGCTGTCTGAGGGAACAGCTCCAGTTCCCCTCTGGCATGGCTACAGGTGGCCTCTGCAGGAAGGGATGCACTGCTTGGGGAACACTCGCAGCTTACAATGTCAGAGGCAGGAGCAGGTATGAAAACTGTCACTCTCTTCTTACCTGTTGTTGAAAAATCACATTACAAAAAAAATATTCCTGGAAACCTTTCAGAGTAAACTGCTGATTCACAAGAATAAAACAGCTCCAGAGGAGGCTGGACACTCCTTCTGTTGGTCTGAAGCTCCATGATCCACTAGGTGACTTACACTTGGCCTTGGCATCCTCTCTTGCCTACTGATATTCCTCCAGGTCTATAAAATGTATGTTAAAAGGCTGATAAAGACCTCAAGCTCTACCTATAGTTTTTTTTCTGTTCTCTTCAGATAGATGCGCTCACTTTTTCTCTTCAAAAAGCTGGAAGAATTGTATCACATCCAAAAATACACATGTGGGGACAGGGTTACTGCATCTTCTCCCTGACCCCTCCAGCTCACTTGCCAGTCTGTATCTCAGCTTTCATCAAAACCTTTCACCCTACTCAAATTTGATTCTTTCAAGTTGTGATGCTGGAACAGCTTCGTATCTTAGATGACAGGAATCTGAGGCTCAACTTCAATCAATCTGTTGTTGTATCTGGAATAAATGTGACATCTGACATACTTCTCATATTAGACTTCTGATGTGTGCAATTACAAAAACAGTAAGCATGCACTGTATCCAAAAAGAGATTACCTTCAAGATACATTAAGTACTTGTGATATTAAATATTTAACAGATCAGTGGTCATTCAGATAATTTCATAAACAATGATTACGGAGCAGAAAGTAGTAAGTTTCTGCAGGCTCTCAATCTAAATGGCTGGATTGTGTCCCTGGAAGTATTTTAAAAGACATTTAGATGTGGCACTTGGGGACTTGGTTTAGCAGTGAACTTGGCAGTGCTGGGTTTACGGATGAACTTGAAGATCTCAGAGGGCTTTTACAACCTGAATAATTCTACACTGATATTTTGAAAACAGTAAGTATTTATTGTTAAGTATTTTTTAGCATATAAGAATCGCTATGTATTAAGACAGTGAAAGGTGGTATTTCAGAATCATGGGCACTGTTTTCTGATACAAAATATACTTCAAAAAATTATACACACTCCAAACAGAAAAGTTAAAAGTTGTTAAATCAAGAGTTAAAAAGCCCCACAGAATTAAGGCCGCAACACATTCATTTTGGGATGCTGGTCCAATGGCTTAAGCAGTTTCCCAACTGGCTGGATGCTTTTTCCTTGCTGGGTGCTGGACTTGAGAACCTCTGCTGCTGTGCAGATACCTCTGTCTCCTGGGTACTGTTGGAATATTTTCCACACCAGGACACTTTCAAAATTAGTTTGCTCTATCTGAAGAAAAAATCTGTAATAGGGCAATGGAGTGCAATTAGAAGAAAACTTCTTCTGTGTGAGGCAACGTGTCCAGTGGGAACTGTGTTCCCAGCCTGAGCTCACACGTCAGGGGACAGGGGTGCAGGCTGCTCCTGCCCCTGCACTGGACTATCAGCATGGGGAGAGGAAGCAGCATAATTTCCTGCCTCAAGAACTGTTTCTCAGGTGGAAGGCTAAGATTTTGGGAGGATGGCTTGTGGAAGCAACTGGAATGACCTTGCATTACATTGTCTGGTGTTTAAGGAAAAACACAAGAAATAATAAAAACCCACCAACAGCTGGCATGCACATACATACTCCACAGCAGTTTGTGAGGATTTTGGCTGTAGATATTATTGCTTATCTCCCTCCAAAACTGGAGATTAAAGTAGGAGAAACAAACAGCACGTGCATATATTTATGATCAACTTTTAAAAGACAATCATGAACACGTTAAGGGCGTAACTCCACGCTCATGTATTTGCAGACAGCTTGTTTACTTTTCAAAATATGATGGCATCCTCAGTGTCATATACCATACCAGTGCATAAATAAGTCATATACCCAAATTTGACAACTGAACAAATGTTTTCAACAAAACACATTGCAAATACAAAGATGAGGGATTTCTTTTGCACATTTTAATGTAAAGGTTTTAGTTTACAAAATACTTCTGTTAGGCTCAGCACTAACTGTGATGAGGGCTGCATGAACAATCTGTTTTTCAGCATCGATAGTGAAGCGTTAAGCAGGCACAATCTTTCTTGGCATTGGAGGCTCCTGATCTGTCATACACATCTTGGCTCTGTCACACACATGGGATCATAGCATAGAGAGCACTGTTGGTGTTGAAGACCAGATCTGCACACCACATGCATTTAAGGGGTTTTGGCTGTTGGGATTTACTGGTATGAGAGGGTCTGCTCCCTTGGGACTGGCTCCGGGCACATCCCCTGGGCTCAACACCCATTAGCAACCATGGCAGAGCAGACCTGCTCCCGAAAGCTCTTCCAACTGCTTTTCACCCAAAACAAATCCAGCAGGTGCACTACAGGACTGGTCCCTGGCTCTGAGCAGGCCCTGCAGCTGAGGATGAGTGGGAGAGCTTGACTCAGAAATGCACTACTGACCCGAATTAAAACAGCAATATGGAAACTTCCAGCAGATTCCTGCTAAGAGGTGCATGCCCAATCTCCCCTGTGCAGTACATCTTCACCACTGTCCTGAGATGAAGGCAGGAAGATGCTTCAGGAGCAATGCTACAGAAATTATGTGTACCCATAGGGTAAATGCTACAGTTAGCCAGAAATCGTTCACACTGATTCAGTAAGACTTTCAAGCTGGCTTTAAAACAATTTAAACAAAACCCCCAGCCACTGGCAAAGCAAATGGGCCTTCATGTAGAAGTTATTTCTTTCTTTTCCAAGAGGCAAGAGTTTCAAGGTCTGGCATAAGAGTGCCAAGTCGGGGTTTAAGATGAAGTGCTCTGGGGAGGTGAGGATGACTGGCAGCTCCACTACCTTCTTTCTGGTCAGCGCCTCTGAAAATCACGGCACATGAGGATGCCAATGCTCGCCTTCAGGCAGCCAACCTGAAAAATCCTCCAAGAAGTTTCTGTGTATCGATTTTTATCCCTTTAATAACTTGCCTCTAACTGGTGTCAAAGACACGTTTGTTACAGAAAGAATTGCACGAAGCAGCAGAAGAGCTGCAAATTAATACCACTGAGAATGCAAATTTTGGTAAGAGATTCCGACTACTACCAAAGGAAAACAATCCCCCAAGATGCATTTTAGATCAGAAAGCACTCTGAAAACAAATTATTAGAAGAAAGAGGAGAAATGTCAGCAGTATTTTAAGAATAGGACTATGCTAAGCATCAAGTACTACAAAAAGTGTAGCTATTAGCTCTATATTAAGAACATCTAAAGAAAAGCCAAAAGACCGTTAACTAAAACCGGAACCTATTTCTATCACGATTTAAATCATCATAGAAGCAATCCAGAAGAGAGCATTAACCCTTCTTGCCACCTTTTTGTTTAAGGCATGAAATCTTAAAAAGTTGTACTGAAGTGAAAGAAAGAAAAACAGATTCATTAATTATCCTAATCTTATCCAAAAAGCTTCACTTACAGTGACCCTCAGACAGAGGAAGATGTTTCACTGCACAATGTTATTCTTCATGACTGGTAGTACCTGATGAGAGCTGTCATTTGCCCAGAGACATCAGTCAAGAAGATCTGAACAGAAGTCTCAGATAAGAGAGTAACAAGCAGCAGCTGACGGTGGCTTCTGTGGTGGTTCCAGAGACACTGATGCCTCCACCACCATTTAAGTCCAGCTGGAACCTCTGTACCTGCTTCCCAGCGGATGCCATCCACCCTAGCATCACCAGGACCCTGGGATTACCTTTGTCTTCCCATTTGTAAAAATGGTTACTTGGTACCCTAAGACACTGCAGTGAGTAATTCATTAGCATATGGACACTATTTAGAAGTAGCACTTTGTAGATGAGTGCCAAATATATCCAAGTATGCTTATCAACTGCTCCCGTTCTCCTTTCATGGAACTTAGTGATGCCTGCCCTTCAAACCACTCCCAAGCTGACAAGTGTTTGAAAGTATCACTTAACTACAGGACCAATCTCGAAAGGTAACACCCTGTCACACTCATCAATGTGTGTTATTATGCTCATAATAACAATGAATACATTAAGCATTTTTGGCCACACCAAATACTCATTTAGCATCTCCTCAAGAATATAACACTGGACAGGGATAGCAACAAATAAATGCACCCATCACATGACAAGTGATTTATTTCTGTACTGAAATATCGTATTGATTACCCCTCATTTCCAGCTTAGTCAGCATCTTTAAAAAAATGTGAATAACACACTTATCTTTTACTTAAAAGGATTATTCTCCTCTATGGAAACTATTATCAGGCCTGTAATCTAAAAAGGAAAGATCCTGTCAAAATATGCCATTTTTGAGTGCTCAGGAAAATACAAAATTCAGCATGAATAGAATAAAACATTCAAAAATCCTAATTGCAAAAGCTATTTTTAGTTTTAAATGTAGTTAAGTGAAATATTTACAATGCATGACATTTTCACAGTAATAAAAAATGTCTATTATTTTTGCCATTATTATGTTAATTGAATTCATTCACTTATTAGGAGCTAGCTTAAAACTGTTAACATTATTCATTCTCACTGCATCACTCGTAGTCAGAACACAGAATACAAAGACCTTTGTCTGTAAATCGCTATTTCATGCAATTATTTTTTTTTAAATCAAGTCTGTCTGCACTTTTAATTCTAGTTGTAGGATACAATGCCAGCTCCTAATGACAACAGTGAGTCACAATGTTGTTCGGATCTTGTATTCCAAGGACAGCCCTTCTCTATGTTTTAAATCCTCCAATAGCTCAGAGGGAGCTCTAACACCACTCCCACATCCTGCAAAGCTGGACAGGACACCCAGGGTGCTCGTGTCAGCACCCACTTCTGAGCTACTTTGGAGCTTTCCTCCTCCTGGGTTCCCCAAGTCGTGTAATGCAGGTCCTGGATTGTTCAGTCCTGTGGAGAGTTTGGCCTGCTCCCACAGGTCTCAAGGACCCACTATGCAAATATAAAGTAGACATTTCTACAGGTTTAGCAAAGTGATTTGACCACCAGCACCCAAACCAGATCCTGCAGCACAGGTTCTGATCCACTGTAAGTGAATGTGAAGTCTGCATGGCTGTGAAAAATCATACCATCACCATCTGTGCCAAAAGCTTAGAGATGGAGTCTCATTTCACTGGGATTTTAATTCTCAAGTTATACGACGGTGTTTAAACCAGGAAACTTTTCAGACAACTTAGATACACAATTTGCCTTAAAACGGCTCATGCTCCTGCTGCAATTTTGCATATAAATTGGAAAACTGCATTTACAAATATGCAATTGAGTAAACCGCAGAAAGAAGTGAAGGTGCTAATTGTTCTTACTACCTTCAAAGCAGTATTGCATTATTGTCATTAACATAAAAACTATCTTTTGTAAGTCTATGTGACTTCAGTGTAGGGCAAATGTCTCTGAGTAGCAGCAGAACAAGTGGAACATATATACCAATATATATGCCTCATCAAACTGTCATACATCTCTGATTAGATTAATTCCACTAAGTAAGATTAATCTCTGCACAAAGCACACAGCTGTTCTTCAGCATGTATCCCACTGTTCTCTTGTGCATTTCTACAACTGCAGGGAGAACTTTTATACTACTTTCCCAAATACAATAACCTTCAACACTAGCTGTTTAGCAAGAAGCAGAGAGGGTGAAAAATTCCAAATTCCGAAGAGATTAGTTTAACTATATACTAATCTTTGAGACAAAGAATTTTGAGGATGACATGAAATACTTACGTATATTTCAAAGAAAGTATTTGGAGCAACAGTGAACAGATCTAAAGCCTTTCTCCATGATGCTATTTAATAAAAAAAAAACCAACTGCAGCACAGGGGTGAGCACAAACACGATCTTGGCAGTGGCAGCACCAGTCACTGGGGGACCTCTAGAGTGCAGCAGAATCTATTACCAAGTTATTTCTTTAGGAGACAGAGGTAGCCACCTACCTCTCTTTGTCTTATCTAGTGAAAACAGGTCAGAACTCACTCTGGTGGCATTTGCAAACACTTGACATGCCTAAAAGGACCAATTTTACAAATATCCAGTGGGAAACCGACCACAAAGATTACACAGTTCAGAGTAAATCATCTTCTTACCTGCCACAGATGCAAGTGTAGGAGGTGTGGCGCATGCCACCTCGAGAGTAGCAGTAGTGCTGGAACAGGCTGCAAAGAAGGAAAGGTGGTAATTAATGATTTATGCAAAATCACCCCAAGACAGGGAGAAAAACAAGTCTTGCTTGAGTACAGCTGTGTTGGTGGAAATCCCCAGCTGCCCAACAAGGCTCTGCCCGTTTCTGCTCCGTTGAACACTCCAATTGCCCCACATCCACAGCTCAGCAGCCCTGCAGAGCCACACGTGATTTCCACAAAGCCATTAAGCAACTCTGCAGCAGAGAAGAGGGGCTCAAATACAGCTTGGTGACCTCAAAATTACAATTGCTTTCCTTACAGGTCAACATGGAAAGGGAAATTACTGTTGACAAAAGAGTTCATCTGACCATAGAACAAACAGGATGGTAACAGTTAAAATGCTGAAGCTGGTGAAGTTGGACAAACTTTCTGAAGTGGAACTGAGAAAACCACTGCACTGCTGCATTTCAGAAACACAGTCATATCCATGATCCTTCTTTTCAATCCTGCTGCCTTCAATTTATGCCATGCAGATTCAGGAAAAGTGATGTCCAACCAGCCCTTCACAGAGGAAGGAGCTTCCCAGACAGGTCAAAGCTCTTCAAAATAATTTCAGCAGTAAGCCCTCTCATTTTTACCACCTCACAGTCACCTGCTGGAAGCTGAACTAAATATTTCCGAAGCCTGATTTCCATCTGACTATGCTGTTCACCCTCCTCTTCACACAGGCCAGCAGAGCTCTCCCTTCACATAAAACCAGGTACTTTCTGCATCACAGCCCAGGCTGGAATGGACAGTCTCATGTTTTCTTGTCTGTGGCACAACAGACACAGAGAAAACACAAGACTTACTCAATTTCAGACTGTGGTACCTAAACACCACTATGATCTTCCCCTGTCCAAACATGGGGGAAAAAACTAACCCAGACTCAATCCCAAAAGCAAGATGATAATGTGGTTACATGAGGACGAGTCTTTTGCAGCCTACAGACAGTACTATGCAGAATTGTTTGCTTTTGTGCCTGCCTGGGACAGGGAAGGGAAGGGAAGGGAGAGCAGCCTGTGCTCTCCTACAGAACTCCTCTTTCACTGCCATCCTGCTAGAGGAGCTGTTTGGCCTTAAAAAGCATTACAATATTTTCATCTTCACTGTCAAAGTCCCCTTCACATGGGGGCAGATGTGCCCAAAGCACAATTAATATAGGATTAGGTGCTTTACGAGCTAAGCATATATGGATCCTTTTATTCTTTTTGAAATATGCTCTAGTTACAATCCAATTCCCTGTAATACTGAATGAAATCCAAAACCTCATTTCTTGTAATACGGAAATCATTTCATTAACATAGAGTGATACTGGTGCTATTCAAAGAACAGAGATGTTGTGATTTTGTCCTTCTTCAGCAGCAAAGCCACAGATCACAATTCAAATTCAAAGGGTATTAAAGATATTACGTGCTTGTAAATCTAAACTGGATTTTAAAATTACACAAAATGACAGTATTTAAAGAGAAACAAAAGAAAATATGCAAGTTAATCACATATGAAAAAAAAAAGCCTCCATTTAGAGACTCAGTAGAAGGACACCCTGTTTACAAGATCTCTTTTCCGCTCAAAATACTGCGGTAGTTTACAAGGCAGAAAACACTAGGTTTGTTTTGGCCCGTAAATGAATAATAGCAATGAGTAGGTCAAATGGCAGAGAAGCTAAGGAGAAACTCTGACATGGTGAGAACACAGCAGAGATATCACTAAATTGAGCTAATAAAATTTATCACCTAAACTGTCATTTCCTCTGACACAGACATTTTTTCATTGAAATGGACATTTCATATGGAAACATTTGCTTGCAGGCAAGATTTACTCTGGAAGACATGACACTATACACAAACATTTTGCACAATAATTATACTGTTATATATGTATAGTTACATTTTAGGAAGCAACTTCTGGTGTATTTTATAGACCCTTCACTTTAAATGACTGAATAAACTATGTCCTCTAGACAGCAATTTTCAGTAACCTTATAAAGAGCTTAAAAATGAAATGTGAAAATGAAATAATGAAGACTGTAAACATCTTTCCATCATCAATGCTGCAGGATACCAAGGTTTATTTTTCCATATGACAACTGATCACATATTCACAGTTGCAATTAATACGAAAATATGCAGCCAGTATTGGTAGTCACTTCTTGCAGTAAAAAGCAATAAATAAATTAAGACATGCTTTGTGTAAGCCAGCTGTTGCCTGAACTTTGTTTCTTTTTTCATCAAACATCACGGACTTCCTTCTAATACTAAGAAAGAAGTGGCTATTCATGTGATTGAGCTGATGACGGTACAACTTTGCCAGGTGATGCGTTTCCTGCTAGTAAAACTACTCACATCACTTTTTTGAATTTACTTTTTTGGGGTATGACTTCATGCAATTGGAAAAAAAAATCCAACATTTCCATCAGAGACAGCCAAGATCCTTGTATTATACGGCACAGGTAAGTGAAGGACTGGATATCCTTTTGATGATAAAGGCTTTTCAAAGCTGGAAAGTGTATATGCAGAATTAGAGAAGTTGTCAGGACTTTGTAGGTAAAACCCCAGTTCCACTTCAGTTAATGCAGATTCTGCCACTAGACTTCATCACACCAAGATTTCACTGTCTACACTCTGTAAGAATCTTTATCCATAAGAGCACCATGAAAGTATAAAGCCTGAAATAGTTGGATGGAATACAATCTAATCTGGCACTCTGCATTCATTGCAAATATTGAATCCTGAACTTTGCCTTGTCTTTTTGATTGAGGATATGTGTGTTCCATCAGTTTTATGATGGTGCTGGATGCTTTGCCCTGAGCATTTAATACAACCAACACAGGTACAGAAATGAAGCGGCTCTTCCTCTTCTCTTTCTTGCATGGGTTTCAAAGCTTCCTGTCACATTTTGTGCAGTATTTCTCCAGAGGGCATGTGTATCACTTACCATGCAAGTATGGCCTCAGTGGTGTACACAGATCAACCACTGGGGTATGGACTTGCCACGTCACCTGCTAAACGCACACAACTTCGCCAGAGCTAGCATGGGCTCTGCATTGCTTTGGACACAATTTGTTTGTTGCTGTTGCTATGTAGAGGAACATCCTGGGTTTGGTGATTTTTTTTTTGCCAAAACCATCACGTTCTTTGACTGACAATACGTGGAGAAGTAAAGTAGTTTTTAAAAACTCACTGTTTTTTCCATCAATTAAAAAAAATACAAGTATTAGCCACCACCAACTCAAGTAAATCTGACATGAGTGCACTTCCCCTCCTTGCAAATTTGCTGAGGCACAAGGTAATGTTATCCCTACTGCTCTGCTGAGTCTCGACTGCCTCACTGACTGTGCTGACTTGAGAGAAGAAAACTCCCCTTTCAGAAACAGTGGCTTATTCACCAGTAGGAGCAACAAACAAGTATATACTTGCTATGTTTCAGATCCCACGGAGTACTGCATGCATCTAAACAAATCTCCAGAATGCCTGAAGAACCTCAACTTCAAAACAGCCTAAAAAGCCATTTAAGTAAAACCTTCCATGTACAGTCTTTCCGACAAATTATCAAAATCACTCTGACAATGATGTTTGTGTTTTACGGTCATCTTTGTTCCAGTTTCCACTGCTATCTAATGTACATTGACAATTACAATCACATGTGCACTATGAATGGAAATTGCGTCAAATAAGGTAGTTTAATGTCAAGAGTTTTCCTTATTGAAGTGAATTTACAGAATAAAGACACATAAAGCAGGAGGAATATCTGTATTGATTGCTCTCACATGTGAGCTTTACTTTATTTCAGGTCTTCCTCATCCCTAGAATACCACATATTCATACACACTCAACAGTGTCATTTTTATTTTCCAAAAGAAGTACACAAATAATCTCTAATTTTAATTCTTATCATCAGCTCTTCTTGAGTTACAAGAAATATTTAGAAGAAGGCAACATCTGCATTTCTCAGCTATTCACTCTGAAACCAAGACACTTCTAGATCGAAAAGATTCAAATTTTAAACTGAGCATTTTGACCTGTATCTTACAAAACAGGTAAGAAATGCAATTACAAAAAGAGTAATAAGCATGGAGAAAAGAGAGATACAGAAGGAACTGAAAGCAGCAAGAATATCTACGCAATGTCTGACCAAAAAAACTTTAAAACCTCGCCAAGTTTCTATAAGACTGCCCAACACACTCCTCAGTGGCATCTTCTGACGGCCCCACACCCTCAGTAACTGCAGCAAAGTGCTGCAGAAGGAGACATGCACATCACTTTAGACTGGAGGAACAATTACTCATCCCAAGGTTTCTGACGAGAGAGAGAGAGAGAAAAACACTGAATAATCCTGTTCATTATTCCCAGATACTGCATCAAGAACACCTGTGGATATCGGTAGTTCAAGAACCAGATTTTTACATTGTGTATCAGAGAGATCCTGCTGCCAATTTGCCCTGTGAAGCATACAAGTACAGAAGAGTCAAGGACACTTGTAGGTCAGCATCTCATTATGGTGTTTATATTGAAAACACATATTTGAGAAAGTTGCCTCCTAATAAAAAGAAACCTTTATATACTTCAAAAATAGTGTTACTTGAACACAGACCTTGAGAGCTGCCTTGAAATGCAAGCAGGTGGGTTTGAACTATAAACTGGAAACCACAGTAACTTGAGGGAGCTCTGGATGGAACTTGGAGGATTTTCTGTAGTTCCTTTTTTTTTTAATGGCTACAACTGGAATATGTAGGTGAATATCTGTTAGTTATCTGTGCACCAAATTACTTCTGAATTACAACTAGAATGTGCCCTTATGCTTTTGTATGGTGTAAATACGAAGTGTAGCCATGAGACAGGCTAAAATCCAAAGCCTTTTTAAAGGATTCACAGAAAGCCACATATTCTAAAGTTGATCTCTTTATTTATACCAGGACTGAAAACCATTATTTTGAGCATTTAGACACTTAAACATCTCCACATAAGAAAGCTATAAAACCCAAAACCCACGAAATTGTTGAGCCACAGTAAATATAATTTGTCCATGATGCCTAAAGCATTTACACTTAACATCAAACTAGGCTGAAAGAAACATGCTCAGAGGAAAGAAGACAAGGTGTCAGTAATATCCCATCAGTGAACACAGGAGCAAGGTGAGCAGTGCTTCCTTTAATCCCACATTAGACACAGTGAGGTTCTTAAAAACAGAGCATTTCCCTTTGTTAACCTACTTACTCTGCTAATGTAATTTATTTTCCATGGGCAACGAGATGCTTAAAGGCTTAGCCTATCTAATCCTATTTTCATTTAGTTCACAACAGCACACTGAAGTATTGCAAAACATCTCTGAGGTTGTTTTAACACAAAACCAAATTTAAAAAGTCAGTACTTTGTTGCAAAAGGGTAAAATGGAGTGGAGAAGTGTAGGAGGAATAATCCAACCTACTATTAATGAACAAACCATGGATTACAAACTTGCAGCCAAACAAGAAAAACAGCACAATGAGCAGAGGAGCAAAGTTATTCTACATCTTGGAGATAATATACTTAGTGATTTATGCCTGGAAATTATTTAGAACAGAACTCGCAGATCCATGAACAACAGGAAACAAAACGACTCCTATGCATTGACTTCTTAAACTAACTGGTTATACTACTGCTACGAAAATTTTCGATTCAAACCCCTGGCTGGGCTCTTTCGCACGCTCACAGAATAGAGCTGCTGAAGCTTACTATCACCCAGAGATACTGAAAGGAGCTATACTTTGAAGCATCTCTATTTACAATTGTCCTAATCTGAATCATGCACAAGCAGAAATTATGTGGGGTTTGTTTTTTACTTTTTAATATTGATCCTTCTGAATTCTAACATCTAGATGCTGTTCTCATTTTTGCTATGTTTTCTTTAAATAAGTTATATGTGCAACAAACTCTGTGTAATAATAGAACCTTAGAAAAGACCAATGCTATTTGAATTCAGCAGGGACAGAAGAAGTCTAACTTCGGCAAGCAAGTATGACACAGGAAACTGGCAGCATATTAATGTAAATACACTAAGAACATTCATAAAGTAAGGAAGAGCTATGTAGAAGCAGCACAGAAGTAAGCGGGCTCACCTCTGTAATAAATAATCCATATTGGGATTTCCAAGTGTGTTACTATTCTGTACTAAAATGGATCACAAGCCAGAGCTCGGGGCAGGAACAGCAGGTAAGTTTACCCTAAAATGCATACCTATTTGAAGATGCAAAACAACACAGATCAGAAGGAATACCATTCCTTCAGGAAGCAAAATCCATCAAGGTAAAGCCATTAATACTGCCTGAAAACTGGAGACACACAAAACAAAAAGTCCATAAATAATACAAAACCCGGCACTGTCACATATGTCATATATGATTTGCAATGATTGAAGGAAATTGGTAACATCAGTTCAAGAACAGAGAGTTTAGGTGAGTGGTAATTAGCATTTTAATTGCATAACCAGGAATTATAAATTACCTGTCTTATGTAAAGAATAACTGAAGAGTTTATATGACATGAGCTGATAATTCATCTTTTTGTCTAAGCTACAGAGGTTGAGAGATTTAGAGAATCAGGAATTGCATTTTCCTTGCACACACAGACATTCCGTTTTTCTTTTTTACTTTCATAGCTCTTCCTTTTATCTATTCCACATGAAGAAAATTTTCCCCCATCAATTTGCAAATCTAGAATTATTGAACGATTTTTGAGTCAGAGAACACAACTCTGATACTGCAGTAGTTTAAGATTTCCTGTGGAATGATCTCCCCTTCTCCTTTCCAGACAGATTGACATAAGTTTTTTTCTAACAGGACTGCTGGAGTTCAAATCCAATTTTTTTTCAAGTATGAGAAAAGGGCAAGAGCTTTCAAAGATGTGATTTTAAAGAAGTGCATATGGCCACTCTTACTTGATTTGTCTTTCATCTGATTCTACACTGGTGCCACACCTCTTCGACTCTGAAAATTCATGAAGTTATGCTTTTTCACAGAAGTTCAGCTAAGCCATTTCATCACCAGTGTTCAAATGCAAACAATGACTATGTAAGCCTATAACTTCCTACTCAGCTACTGCTTTTCCAGAAGATTGGCAAGACAACAGAATGGGTACCTTAGAGATAGGACAGTTACTAAGAATGCTCTGTAAATACCACTTTTCAATAAGTCAATCCTTAAATTCACACTTAAGAAGCCTTTAAAAAGGTCTTCAGGCATGGTTGTCAAATTACTGTTTTCCTGAAACTCTTTTAACTCTACGCAGAAAATTCATCTATCATCTGTCGGAATTGTTTGATTCATCTGCATAAAACCCAGTTGACTGTGGATTCAAATATCACGACTATTAAGCTACTGAAATCTTTAACTATCAATCCTGTTGAAATACAGTTAGTGTTTCACAGTAATTGAGCTGATTAAGATATTGATAATACAAAGGTTTAATGTCAACCCTGACAGACTTGCAAGTCAAGGTGTACCTCACCTTCTGGTTTTTGGTGAGCAGAAGCTCAGAGGCAGGAGGTGTGCGCTCTGCCAGCACAGGATGCGCCTCCTGAGAGCTGCCAGCTCTGCCCAGCGCTGTTACAGAGAACACAAGTAAGGATTACCCACCGTACTGCAGCAGGGCTCCAGCCAGCCCAAGCACCCCATCAGGAAACGGACAGAAAAAGCCTGCCTAGTACAAGAGATGGCCATCACTGGGTTTCCAGCTATGATTAGACCAGCACAGGTAACGAAACTGAGCTGATTTGAATGACCATCCTGCCGTCCACAGAGTCACAGCCCCTGAGTGCCACAGCAGGGAAAAGGGTCACTTCACTGCTCTCCAGCTGGGAGGTTCAGCACTGGCACCAGGAGCATGCAGCTCACAGAACCACAGAATCACCAGGTTGAAAGAGATCTTCAAGATCATCAAGTCCAACCCATGCCCCAATACCTCAACTAAACTAAACCATGGCACTGAGCACCACATCCAGTCTCTTTTTAAACATGTCCAGGGATGGTGATTCCACCACCTCCCCGGGTAGACCATTCCAATATGTTATCACTCTTTCTGTAAAAAACTTTTTCCTAATATCCAACCTATATTTTCCTTGGCGCAGCTCAGGACTGTGTCCTCTTGTTCTGTCAGTTGTTGCCTGGAGAAAGAGACCAACCCCCACCTGACTACAACCACCTTTCAGGAAGTTGTAGAGAGTGATAAGGTCACCCCTGAGTCTCCTTTTCTCCAGGCTAAAAAACCCCAGCTCCCTCAGTTGTTCTTCATAAGGCTTGTGTTCCAAGCCCCTCACCAGCCTAG